>JAJHUR010094399.1:0-18115 GCA_027495735.1 Lutjanus campechanus | reverse complement strand
AATTTTTTTTTTAATTTTTTGTTTTTTTTTTTTTTTTTTTTTTTTTTTTTTTTTTTTTTTTTGATGCTGAAATTAGGGAGTAAAAAGAAATTGTGATATTGATATATCAGCCAATATTCTTTATTTATATACAAAATGACAGCAGGGCACTGAAACGGTACTTTTAATATTTAGACAGAACTATTCATTTAGAAAACATACATAGAATAACTTAAATTAAATGATGCCCATGAAACCTCTGCATTATTTTCTGTATATAGTGGACAACATATTGATAGCTCTTCCATCATGTCATGAGTCAGTTGTATTTATTAGCATAAAAGATAAACTGCTCCTACCAGTGGCAGAATGAATAGCATCTTTTAGTGTGTATAAGCTAATATGCAACCTAAGTAACAGCCAATCGACATTATTAAACTAATGAATAAACAAAAATCTCAGTATATTTTCATTTTAATTAGAAGATGATTATATGGCCACCCAGCACCCTATCAGGGGCCAGACTTGGTCCACGAGCCGCAGGCTGAATATCACTGTATTAGTCTCTTAATTTAAAATGTAAAAAAGTTGCCGTAGTCCATCTTCTCCAGTGTTTATGGACCAATTTTCCACTTTTTTTTCCTGTGACAGATACATGAATGGAGCATTGCCTTGCAAGAAAAGACTATACATAAGTACAGATCGCTTATCCCATTATTTATATAAGATGTACATGTACTGCAGGATTGTGCCTTCAGGATATAGTGCAGTAATATATTGTCCAGTGAAAACCGTCGTGTGTGCTCAGCAGGTCGTTCACCAGTTGGTACAGTGATCAAGCACTCAGCAAAGATGCCAAAGCTAAATAAAAAAAACAATCATAAGCCACTTAGGCATGCTCAGCCAGCAGCTGTATACATGGAACAATTGGAAAAGTGTAGCAAAAATGTGATGTTTATATCAGTAAATGACATATTTGACTACAATAACTGGTGCCTGTATACTTTACTGTGTGTGGTAATGTCAAGAGATGTGCTCCTTGTCATGTATAATAAGTGTTTGCATAATGAGATTGAAATGTTTAAATGTTGCCTGTTCTGGGAGTAACATGCTGTATAATAAGAGTGCTACACACACTCTCCAGATAGGGTGATCATTGTCAATATCTCTGGTGGTTGTCTTTGTGATATTTAAACATGTTGATAGATTTTTTTCCTACTCTGTAACTGTACAGTTTGTGAATATATGAAAATATGAATAAAATGAAAAAATCCACAATCCTAAGTTGATTTTTTTTATTACCTCATAATAATAATAATAATAATAATAAAAAGATAAATCATCTCCATTAGTCGTGAAAATCTGTCATTAGTGACCAAACCATCCAGAAATAAGAGTTATCTGAGATTAAGTAACCATTAGGAATCAAAATCAAGTGACCTTGGCTCAGAGCACCTCCAGCATCGATTAATCATTGACCATTCATCACTCAGGCCCCTGTTCCTCCACGTAGCACCTAAAAATAACAGGTGCACAGTAAGACCAGATCTTTTTGGGAGGATGTATGACATGATGCTGCATCACAGATGGGGATTGGTGGATGGGCGGCAGGTTGGGGGTTATAAGTGCTGTCGGGCGGCGAGATCAGCCTCACTGCCAACATGAAGGTCCTCCTGCTTTTCGGATTGGTGGCTGTTGCCCTGGCTGACGTCACTCGCTTTGAGGGGTAAATCTCCAGTCTTTTTCTTTGAAACAAAAAGAACTTTATTTTTTTATTATGTGTAACATTATTGCTACAAACAGTCTTATGGTTTACTATGTATTATAGGATGAGCACTGTAAAGGTCAGCATTCTGGTTCAAGCCTAAATCAAGTGAAAGTATATGAAATCTAATATATGTGGCCATTGGTAAACCATTTATTAAAGCAAGAGGTTGCCATGTGAATGAACAAATGACGTTTTCAACATGTTTCCTCACACAAAATGACACATTTCTTTGCTCAAAGGTACTTCAGCAGCATTGTAGCTGTAATTTATGTCACTAACATCATATCTTTACACTTTGGGAGATCGTTAATAATTATTTGGGCATACTTTGGAAAAATGTGATGATTTATAAACTGAAATAAAACAATAATTGGAAAATCCTAAGCCATACTACAGTAGCAGCTGGGATTGAATTTTGCTTATGTTATAAAGTAAAGAAAATGAGTCTCTCTGGAATTATATTGCCAATACTTGAAATTCTCTTTTCACTAGTATACTAGTACTAGCGGGATTAGCTAAGAAGTGGAATCTAACATGAATAAAGATGAAATAAAACAGTTATGGGATACGCTCTTCCAGGTCGTGGAGAGAAAATAAGCAGGGATGTTGTTTGAAGATACTAAAGCTGGGTTGCACCAACAAGATTAAAAAATAAATTTAGTCCTCTCTTTAAATCCCAGTTTAGTTTTTACAGTCAACCTAGATTAAGCTGAATTATGTTGCACCAAAACTTTAAACTCCATATTAATCAGAAATGATCAAGTTTCTCAATTACAGTTAAGGGACAGGCTCAACCCAACTGAGTTTTGTGATGCGTCTTCTCTTTCTTTCACTCCACTTCATTTTGTTAACTTATCTAGCTAGCAAACAGTAAAACATTGTTTTTTGTTTTGTTTTGTTTTATTTTACTTTTTAGCTAGCTAGCCAACAATGCAACATTTTGCTAGAGAATACAGAGCAGCAGAAATTTAACCCGACAGCACTTTATTTTTTACTTATTTCAAATTGTGTAAGCAAGCGTCTCCATATTGATTAAAGTCTGTTTAGGACTAAACTTGGATTTACTGAGATTTGTTTTTATTTGCACAACAGAGTTTTACTTTTAAATCTGAATTTACTCAATTTAAACCTGGTATTACTGAACTCTGATGAGAACTAATGTGCTGGTGCAATGCAGTCTAAGAAGACTAAGAAGATACCTAAAGATACTGTCCAGCTGATGCCACATGGCAAACAATGATTAACACACTAAACAATAACTCTTCATTTCACTCTTGTGAAATGCCAGAAGTTGAGCAGTTTGGTTTCTAATGTGACCCACAGAACTGTGGCTTTTTTTCTGTATTTTTGATCCCTCTCCCTTTTTGTCACTAGCGAGAAAGTCTTCCGTCTGAAGCCTGTGCTTGATGAACATGTGACCATCATTAAGGATCTGGCTAAGAGCATTGAGGTACCTCGCTGCCTTCTATCTCACACACAACCACACACCTTACAATGCTATCCTCACTCACAACAGGGGTTTAATTTGCTTGCTAATGACGTTAAGGCTAAATTGGACTTACTTGGTGTACTAGGTGTAGTTTGTATTTAGCTTTATGATATTTTGCTGTAATCAGTTTACCTTCTTTTTACCTCACCGTTTCCATCTCTTATTTTCATTAAAGCCCTTCTAAGGGATGGGTGTTGGGAATAAACATCCACTACAAACACCATGATACGTGCATCAGACAGCTGTCTCAGTTTGTCATACTGTATCGGTCCCTATCAAAGAAACCATAAATAAATAAATACTTTTTTTGGTCTTTCTGATAATACACTTAATGGCCATTCAGACATACAAAGAATATCTTGCTGGCTCTTCAGTATCTCACATTCACTTCACAACAGGAATTTCTTTCAGTTCATCACAGTTTGTCAAATAAGAGGCTGAAATGCTGTATCCAGATCTTATCGGAATATCTCAATGTGCTCAAGTGTTTGGCTTTGGCGCCATCTGCAGGTCGACTTCTGGAGCCCTGACAGTGCTGAGCTGGTGACCATCGACATTGATGTGGACATCCATGTGCCCGCCATCTACCTTGATATGGTGTACACCATCCTGCAGCAGAGCGAGATGGAGCACGAGTATGTTATGAAACCAAGATGCAATATAAAAGCATAAGTCTGATTTCCACAATCACCAAACACTAGGTTTAAAATGTATATATATGATGTTTTAACACTTTTTAAAAACTAATCCTTCTTCAGGGTCCTTATTGAGGATCTGCAGGCTACCATTGATGCCCAGTCTGACAACAAGCCCTCTCCCAGAGCCCACAGCTACACCAAGTACAACAGCTGGGACAAAGTAAGAGGCAATAAAGTTCATCAGTCATAATCTTTGCTCTGACTGGTCTGTTATTTCCTGTTCTCATTTGTTCTCCGTTTCATTTAAGGTCCAGTCTTGGATTGCCTCCATTTCCTCCTCCAATACCGCTCTGATCAGCAAGCAGGTCATTGGAAACACCTACGAGGGACGCCCCATGACTGTTCTCAAGGTATTTCAAGACTTATCTGCTATATCGATCCCTGTGTTGAAGAATTTCAGAAAAATATACCAGCACTTTCATCTAGCAAATGTTTTGTGATTACAGCTCGGCAAGAGGTCCAGCGCCGTCAAGCCCGCTATCTTCATGGACTGTGGTATCCACGCCAGAGAGTGGATCTCTCCTGCTTTCTGCCAGTGGTTTGTCAAGGAGGTAATGGAGACACCTGAATGTGCATGACAAGCATTTATACAGATGTGTCCACAAGTTACAGCACAGTTTGTTTTTCTGAACTTCTTCAGGCTCTGTCCACCTATGGCAGTGACTCTCAGATGACCAGCCTGCTCAATGAGATGGACGTCTTCGTTCTGCCCGTCTTTAACATCGATGGCTACGACTTCACCCACAAGAGCGTATGTGACAACTTCAAACTTCAAGTTTATTCCAGTGGTTCCAACCTTTTTCCTCAAGGGACCCATATATCATAGTATATTCAATGCACAATTCAATGTATGATTGACTGAAATAGTGAATGCAATAACTGCAGACAGTTTGTGTAAAATAAGTGATTTGGATGAATTTAAAGCAGATTATTTCTTGTGAATATTGCATCACAGATGAGTTGTAAATCAAGGCAAATCCAGTGTTTTCCTCTCCCTGACACTTGTTGATTGTTCAGTGAGCTCTTTAGTTGATTTAATTGTGTACTTTTTGAATGCAGCTTGAGGATGTTTAACAGAGTGATGGCTCTCTGAATGTAGCTTGTGTTCAGGTCTTCACTGTGCCTTTACCCTGTGAAATTGTATCTTAAAGAATAGAAAGACATCTTGACAAATAATTGAATTTCCCTTTCTTCACACAAATGATTAAATCCTGACATATAGCCTTACTGTATATTTTTTAAACCCCTTAAAATTGAGACGTTCTGGCAACCTTCTGTGAAGCTTTGGCGACCCCTAGTGTGAGTCAGGATGGTCAGGTTGGGAACCAGTGGTTTAACCTAATAGAGACATCACTTTCCTGTTTATCTTGAAGAATTTGTTAATCTGTTTAATGCGTGTCTGACATGTTTATTTTGTCTATTTTGGGATTTTAGAACAGGATGTGGCGTAAGACTCGCTCTAGGAGATCTGGATCCAGCTGCATTGGAGCTGACCCCAACAGGAACTTTGACGCCGGCTGGTGCTGTAAGTCTAACATATACACAGTTATATCTCAGAGAGATTTCATATTGCACGTCCATAAAGATGTCTAGTAAATCCAAGATTATACAATATGTTTAATCAATACAGAGATGCTTATGTAAACAAATAAAATAAAATAAATAAAACATAGATTTGCCTGCTGCCAGGACCTAGTAAGTATAAAAGAAGGGGGCAAATCATTAAGTTTCAGTTACTCTGTATTCTTTAAAATTTTACATTGTTAGCTGGTTAAAAAGTTAGTTAGCCTAGTTAGCCTAGCAGTTATGGCCAAATAATAGAAGATTAGAAACAGACAACAGCATAGTAAGGAAAAAAGGACTGCCCAGCAGCAACTGGCCTGTTTTAACAGATCAACTGGAGTCTAAAAGAGAAGCAACGCATCATAAAAGTAAGCTGAGATGAGTCTGTCCCTTAAGGTTCTTCAAGGAACTTGATTATTTTGTTCAATCCATCTCAGAAAGGCACCCATTTCAAATTATAATGTAAAGTTTTGGTGCAACTGCAATTGCAAGCTAATTTTAAAGGTTGGTGCAACATAATTTAAAGTTAAACCATTATTTAATCTAGTTTAAAAAAATAATCTTTATTGGTGCAATCCAGTATTTATGTTATACATTTTTGGTCTCACCCTGATGGCATTACTATGATATCATCCGGGTTATTTTCTGCGACTTTAGAAAACCTCCTCCAGAGCCACAGAAGACATATATGTAGAGAGAAGCTGTAAAGTACTCCTCATGTCAAGCAAATTGAACTCCCTGTGTACAGTTGGAAGGGTGCGTCTTTAAGCACAGTCGCAGCGCATTTGAAGAAGTATCTGTTAACGGTTTTCCTCAATGTAATTTTCATTGCAGCAATGGGAGCTTCCAACAACCCCTGCAGCGACACCTTCTGTGGTCACTCTGCTGAGTCTGAGATCGAGGTCAAGAATGTTGCCGACTTCATCCGCAGGAACAAGTCCATCATCAAGGCCTACCTCACCGTCCACTCCTACTCCCAGCTGCTGCTCTTCCCCTACTCCTACAGCTATGAGCTGGCTGCAGACCACAGTGAGCTGGTAAGTCATCATTATCTACCATAAATATATGTTTTGTACATACAGCTGAATTAGGACAGTGACTTTATTACATGCTTAGTCAGTCACAATGACTATATAATTATACATCAGGGCAGTGTCACATGCATCGATATAGTGCGGCTGCCTTGTTGTGTGCGCAGCCTGGCTGGAAACTTGTGCACCGGGAACATAACGATAGATTAACTGCTTCAAACATAGGTATGTTGAATTCTGGATCAATCTGGCTTCTCATGTAATGATCGACAAGTATCAAAGGTAAAAGTAGTGTAACTTTATGCATTAGATTATTAATAATCAAGGGGACATATAAGCAATATTTAGAGCTGATACACATTTATAATAAAATTAAAATGCTTGTCTCAAAATTTGGAATAACCATTGGTGGAATATAGCTATGTACAGCTTTTGTTGCCCAGATATCTACCTCTCTGAGTGTTATCTTCAAATTAAATTCCATCACCACATATTGTCTCTTGAGGACAATACCTCCACCTGTGGAAAGTATCTCTCTGCCTCATCCTTCATCGAGCTGTTTGGCCAGCAGCTGACATGACCTGCTCTGACCTGCCACACATACATGTCATCATAAAATAGTCTACCTGGGTCAAAAAGTAACTCAGAGTTGCTTGGATTAGTAACTGTAATACAATTACTGTTTAGGAAATTGTAATCCCTTACATTACTTATTACTGGGTAAAGTAATAATATTACAGCAATAAGTTACTGAGTAAAGCCTTACTGCCCAACACGGGTTGCTAGTTGCTTTCAGATACAGATTATCTATAGAAAATATAAGTTAACTCATAAATTATGATGTATATTTGTAGAAAATACGTTGCCAACTTTTTCTAGTTTCTCTAATTCCAGCCTCTTAAATGTGAGGATTTGCTGCTTTTCTTTGTCATTTATGACAGTAAATGAAGAGTCTTTGGGATTTGGACTTTTGGTTTAATGAAAAAAGCAAGTAACTTTGGGCTCTGGGAAATTGTAATGAGTATTTTCCACAATTTTTTAAACATTATAGACCATAGACCAAACAATGAATCAATTAATAGTGAAAATAATTGCCTCAATAATAGATGATGAAAATAACTGTTACTTGCAGCCCTAAATAGAAAGCAATTAGGATATCTCTGAAGGTGTTTCCAAAAGCTTAAGCAAGAATTCGACCCAATCCCATTATGACTCTTATCTAAAGGCCACACTTAGCTACTGCAAATCATTTACTCCCTGCTCATATGCCTCATTCTCATGGCTCTTTTACCTCTCACCGGGGTGTCCGAGGGCTGCACGGTTAACACTCACACCCCTGCTCCAGCTCTCACACTAACTGAGGCAGATCACACGTCTCTGCCTCTCCATTACTCACTTGTAATTTAAGCTCTCTTCTGACACTTTACAGAACAAAAGAACTCCAGGGATCTGTCATAACTCATCTGTTCTCCCAGAAATATCATTTCCTGCTCATGCATTTCTCTGGGGGTTTCATTTCCTGTTGGAAACTCACTGGAGCTTTATACTGTTTTCTGTAATATCAGTAACAATGTTTTGCTTGAGCTAGTGCAATGAATGGTGGATGCTGCAGGGCAAAAAACAAATATTTACTATTCTTACTACCAGATGTAAGTTAATTGTTTGGATCTGTATAGTATTGCTCCTTTTCACTTTTAACATTTTCCGACACAATATTGTTCAATATGATATGATGCAATATGTAATGGTACGATACGATACGATACGATACGATACGATACGATACGATACGATACAATATGATACGATACGATATGATACGATACATTACGACGCTGTAAAATACGTTACAATAGTATAGGATACAATAGGATACAATACATTTCAATACCTCAGGTTATGACATGTTACAATACTGTACAATAGAATATGATACAATACAACTTTATTGTTTATTAATTTTATATCCTTTGTCAAACAGTCTGTATAGTACTGTCTCTTTTCATGTTGAAGCCAAAATATTTAAGTTTTTCAAGACATTGCGTTATATTATGATACGATGCAATAGGTCATGTTACATTATGTTACGTTACATTGTGTTACATTACGATATGATAGGATAGAACAGGATATGACACAGCACTAAACCATGTAACATGATACTTCAGTACAATATGTTATAATACAATATGATTTGTTATGATGAGCCTTGTATGTTGCACTGGACAGACTCACTGAGAATGACCTGTCAATCACATGGTAGCCACACTCTAAAGCATACCCTACTTTATCATCTATTTTTCTCTTACTATTTTATCTATTTTAAATAGGAACATAATTCACAAAATGAACATCATGCTGTATTGAAGAGGACTTGAAACTAGTGATTGAGACCAGTGCATCCAGTCGAGTCACTCCTTGTTGGCCATTAAAATGAATGCAGGATTAAGGCACTTCCACTTTGGCTTCACTATCCAGACCCAGAGGCTCTGTCCACTATTTAATATTTGGTCTATGAGTAAAACAGGCTCAGATTTACCAAAGTATTTAGTCTCAGTACCATATGTTTGTACTTTATATGGTCAGAAACCTTCTGATTGGTTCTCTAACAGTTGTGTTTGTTTTCTGTCCTTTAGATGAAGGTTGCTGAGGGCGCCTCTGATGCTCTGCGCAGCCTGTATGGAACTCGCTACACCAGTGGGCCCGGTGCTACAACTATCTGTAAGTACATCATATATTGCAGCTGCATTTGTCTCCATAGGGAAATAATGTATTGAGAGGGAGCTTGATAGTCTATTTTCCACCTATAATAATATGCATTATGATGTGTTCACGATGCACAAACCTCTTGTGAAGGATAAGGCCTCTAGAGACAACAAGAGCCAAAGCTATTTTCAGCAAACAAAGGGTTTTTTTTGGCCCTTGAAAGCAGTATTTGTGTGAAAACACATCCAGGCTGTCCGAGGTCATCAGCATATCCCACTCTGAATAATGCCCCTCTCCTCATCTGCCCTCAGACCCCGCTGCTGGAGGCTCTGACGACTGGGCCTACGACCTGGGAGTGAAGTATTCCTACACCTTCGAGTTGCGTGACACTGGTCGTTATGGCTTCCTGCTGCCCGAGTCTCAGATCAAGCCCACATGCGAGGAGACCATGCTGGCCGTCAAGTACATTGCCGCCTACGTGCAGAAGAACCTCTATTAAAGAGCGGAACTGCCAGGACCCCTGCCAACTCGGCTCCTCTGTACCAGCCCCCAGCCCCTCCAATCTCTCAGCCATCTCCAGCCTGTATCCATGGATACGGGCACCACCCGCCATGTTTCCTCGCTGTGCTTGACAGAATGTCAAGATGAGTGCAAACAATAAAATCAATGATCCATCCCCACATGCTGAATCAATTTTTTATGTGTATATGATAATATAGTGTCTGATGGACTGAGATTTTGTCATTTGTGTGAAAATATACAACAAAACAGTGATGTATGGTGAATAAAAAATATTACACTTTACAGACCATCACTAACCAGAAAACTTGTCTGCTGCCTTCATGGTCCAAGAAAGCAAAGTGAGATACTGAATTTAACAACAGAAACCCATTTGTTGGCTACGTACTTAAACTTGACAATGCTTCTCGATAAAAAGAGCCCGCAAGAAACAAAAGCAGCCACTAATTTACTGTATCAGCCCCTTTAAACCCTGGTGATCCCTCTCGTCAGGCTGGCAGTGTTCCAGTGGTGGAGGTCAGGGCGGGTGGGGGTATCACTCTTTTAAGGATTTTAGTCCAGCAGCACAGTACGTGACGACCACAGAGTGCTCCTTGGCAGCGTCTCCACTCTGCCAAGCATCTGCCTGAGTGGAGAAAATAAAGGAGCCAAAGATCAGCAGGGAATCTGACTGCACTGGCACACATTTCTCAAGCAGAAGGTAGAAACGTCAATTTCAGCTTCTGTAAACATTTGTAAATGAAAGGGTTGTTGTTATCTGTAAGCTTTCTTGTTCTCGCTGTAAAATAATCATACAGAAATTTTGTGGAATCTAAGTTTTTTTAAATTCAATTCAATTAACCTGATCAGCATATTAGCAGAGCTTCTCAGCATGCATTGTTTGAGAGTTGAAACTCTCCTGAGATCCTTCTTTTTTATATAATTGGAAGAAAATCTATATGATGGAACTTTGTTGTGTATCTTTAATATACTTTATGATAAATCAAGGTGGTTTGTTTGCACAATAATGAAAAAATGGTGAACCATGATCAAGGTTAGTATTGAATTCAGTCCCTACCTCCTTACGCTTACAATGTGATACATCATTAATGTTAAATGTTATAAACGTTTGTCAGTGTGACTGTAGAATTGTTGGTTTAACTTAATATCTTAAAGTTAAAGTCAGTGTCCGAGTGTTTTATTACATTGATCTTTACATCACCAATAAGCCAGCATCTGGCTCAGTACTGACAAAAAGTAATTTTGTAGACACCCTCTGCTATTTTAAATGATATTTCAAAGTTTGTCTTTTTTTGGAAAACCATTTAAAACGTTTGATGACACATTCTGCACTTGGCAGAGTTACTAAATGTCTGTCCAATCAAATGCTTTCTTGCTTATGACACTGTGGCGTATGGAAGACGAGTACATCTGTTCCTCGAGGTGGCCCGGAGTCTTTCTGATCACCGAGCCTCTACTTTATGCACTGATTTAGGTGATCTTATGGAGACGATATTTTCTGGTTCCCCTCTGATGTCCAATTTAAACTCTCGGTTATCTAATTACACTTGAGTAGCTTTAGCAGCTTACGTAAGTAGTTAACTGTGACTGTTAACTGCCATTAGTGGGCAACAGAACCAGGATTGGCATCCGTCAAATGAACAGGACTGGTCACCAGGATGAACATAGACTCTGTGTCTGACAGGGAAAACAGTATCAAGGATGTACTGATGTAGTGTTCTTGCTGGATTTGGCTCCCAGCACCCAAGAGCTAACTAAGCTAACAACAGTTAGTGGTGAGCTAACTTACTTAAGCTTGCATAGCCCTGGGATGCTGGGAGCCAAACCTAGCAAGAAAACCACCTTGGTAGCCTATTCCCTGTTGCCAAACTGCCCTTCGTTGGTATTTGAGGCTGTTTTGGTCCTGAAGGTCCAGCTGTGTTTAGTGGGAGCTCCCAGCCCGGGACAATCAAGCTAATAGGACCACTCTCCCTCTTAAACTTACATTCATGGACTGCCTTAGCTGCATGGTAGATGGGGTGTAACAAATCTTCAGCACTATTGGCTGCTGTAAATGACAATTGATGTTTGTGACAAGTCCCTCCCCCCCTTCCTGTTTTCCAAAACACATGCAAACAATAAGCACTCCACCAGCTGTTGCATGAGAACTTTATGGTCACTGAACATGTCTTCTCATGTGCAATTGAATTCAAGTTGATTTGACCAGAAAGGTTATTTGTTTAGAATTAATAAAAATGTACCTCAACTTGTCTTTTCAAATTCTGTCAACTTAAAATTGTAAGAAATCCTTTTAGAAATCTTTTTTTTTAAATCAGTAGTTTTGTTAATGGTATACTGTATTCCATTATGTACATTTAAAGTTCACTCACATAACATAGATAACATAGTTGTACAGTTGATCGCTCTCCTCTTCTTATAAGCCCCCTCTCCAAAAGCTCCACTTGGTCTGTGAAGAGCTCTTTCGAGGCCACTAAAAATAATTCCCTGTTGTGTAACAAACTATAAGAGGACCAGGGACCTACACAATTGCCTGTTTGTCTTGTCACTGTCTGGCTATACTGCCCATTTGCCACAAGATGGCGACAAAACACCTATTGTACATTAGAGAACATCTTGTTCCTGATCAGAGCACCTCATCACCACCATCATCACCATCTCTATATTGTCACCACGGGTTAAGTTGACACCAGCAACGGGATCTACGTGACAGTTGTTTGAAAAGGTCAAGGCTGCAGGATGATGCTTTGGGGATGTGGAAATATGTCTGACTGAGGATTAATTTATGACTTTTTCTCCCCTTGAGACCAGCTTTAAACTAAAATTAAACTTAACATAAGCAAAGCCTGTTCAGAAATACCGAATCGTGCTATTTGCGAATCTACATTTACAGTGAATAATTGTAAATGTGTGAATAGTTGAACTCTCTGAACTGGAGGGGGGTGTGCAGGCTCATGTTGGGAGCAGGTGGGTGTGTATGCGCAGGCCGTCACGTGACTGTGTGTCTGGCTGCTGTCACACTGGTATAAATCCACCTCTGTATATTTAGTCAGCCCTTTTCTCCACGCAAAGCTGCCGTGTCCTCAAGTCCAGGCTACAAAGTAGCTTTGACTTCTCCTTCAGTCATGGCAGGTACGTTGCATTTTAACATTTTAACCTTTCAAATCGCGACGCCGTGCAGCCGTTTTTCACTGAGGAGCTACCTTCATGCTAAAACGTGCTCTTGTAAAAAGTTTGGAAAGTGTGAAGTCTCGCGAAATATGGCGATATTAAATAAATAGGAGTCTGTAGCCTAACTATTGTGAAAATGGCAGTGTCATGTCATCGTTAGAGTTGCATGTTTGTTTGGTTGTAATGTTCGTTCAGCAGCCTCCTGAAGTGAGCTGCAGAGTAAAAGTACATTCTGTCTCCATCTGTGTTTTGCTGTCTATCACAGTGACCAGCTGACTTTAAAGCTGTCAGCCACATCTGAAACATGACCACTGTATATGACAGCCAAATGACAGCGTAACTAGTCATTTGACCACAAGTTAGCCTCCTTAACTGTGTGGGCCACGCCATTTATTTCATGTTAACTGAAATTTTATTTTCTTATGCGCTCTCATTTAACAGCAAAATGTAATTATTTTTGCAGGGGACCCCCCCCCTTCAGGTCCCTGGCTTTAGTTTTGGACACACTGTGCTACTGTATGTCATGATTCTCCATAACTCAACTCCCACTTGTGGTGTGATCTTACTGGTGAAACTGGAAGGGGGTGTGTGCAGCCTGTGCAGTACATTCACTGAGCCTACACGTAGGCTGTGGTTGAGCTTTTCGTTGTCAACTATTAAATTTATTGCCAACTAATTTGATAATCGATGAAATGTACTGAGTCATTTTGTTACAGAAAAAAATCAAATTCTTTGATTGCTGCATCTTAAATATAATCAGTCCTCTTATGACAGTAAATTGAATATCTTTGGGTGGTGAACAAAGCAAGGAATTTGAGGATGTCATCTTGGGAATTTGTCACCATTTTCCGACCAAACAACTATTCGATTAATCAATGAATGATCAACAGATTGATTGATAATAAAAATGACTGTTAGTTTTAAAGCACTAGTTCATCTGTTTCATGTTAGTCGACATGCCTGTGATTTTGCTGTTCTCTTCTCTACATGCGACATCTTTTGCACATCTGTCTGTCTTGGGAGGGGTTATCCCTCCTTTGTGGCACTTCCTGAGGTTTTGTCCGTTTGTTCACTGTTATAAGAGCTTTTTGGGGGAGTTTTTTCTTACACGATAGAGGGTCTAAAGGACAGAGGATGTTGCACACTGTACAGATTGTAAAGCCCCCTGAGGCAAATTGTGATTTGTGATACTGGCCCAGGCTATAGAAATAAAATTTGTTTTAACTTGACTACATGCAGAAATGCAAGAGTACTTGTTGTACCAATTGAAAAGGGGGCGTGAGAGAAAGGAGGTGTGGCGCTGCATGGAGCCAGTGAGACAGAACAACTTTTCCTGGCAGCCCTGATGGGCAACTCTGCATGGTGACTGGCTCAAACTTATAGAAACTTCAACCCCATTAACATTTTATATATATATATATGTATATACTGTACTCACTGTCTTACTTTCCTTGGTACAGTAGTACCAAAAAAATTAATATACAGTCCAGGTGGGATTCATGTTGGCCCACATGCTCCAGTCACACCACCTCTCCAGTGGCTATGATGACCTCATCATCTCAGATTTATATGTTCTCTCACAGGCGAGTCATTGTTCTCAAACATGACTTGGCAGGTACCTGATAGATTTTGTTCCCAGCCGTTAGAGGTGGTGGTATAGAGTAGGCACCACACTGCAAATAAAATTCACCTTAATGAGACATTTAATCTGGTGCTGGGCTACTAAAGTCTAACTATTCTTGAAACAAGTGAGAAATCTTCCATTCAGGCCAGACCATAGTGGTGGTGGAAATTCAGCTTGTTTTTGAGCATTTGAAGTTCAAACTGTTTGTTTAAACTTATTGATTGATTGGAACAATAAGATGCCAGATGTTGTTTTTTTATTTCAGTTTTCAAAGAATCCACACAGAAATACTTCTGCTATTACCTGGATTGGGGGAAAGCTACAGTTGTTAGACATTTTAATGCATTTTGGGCTACTTGTGTTGTTTGTTTTATGTTGCTGCAGATGAGATAAAGTCAAGTTAAATTATATACCCCAATAACACCAATCACAATTTGCCTCAGGAGGCTTTACAATCTAGATCTCTAAACCCTCACCTCAACTGGGTAAGGGGGGGAAAAAAGGAAGAAGCCTCAGGATGGACAGATGTGCAATAGACAACTGGCCTTGATTAAAAAGTCCCAAAGACTTCTGGGACTTCTTATCAAGGCATTTGCAGCACAGCTATAATGTAGTTAAATCATCAGTGTAAAACTTGTCAAACATGTTTTGGTGTCGGTCAGATTTAACATGTGTCCCCATTGTGCTTTTTCTCACCTGGAGCTCACTGCTTTTCACTTATCATAGCTCTTAATGGCATTATTTGACTTGTGTATTTTATTCTCATGCTCAAACTATTTGGGGAAGTTTGTGCTTTCATTAATTAGATGAGGCAAATCTGAAATGAAGAAAAAGAGTCAGAAAAAAAAAAAGATTAGCGAGTGTGTTTTAGACAGTTAGACTTCTTTCATCTTAGTGTCTACAAATATCTGTGTTTCTCTCCTCTACAGATCAGGCTTTTGTGACGTTGGCCACCAATGACAACTATGCTCGGGGAGCCATGGTTTTGGGCAAGTCCCTCCGTAACCACAACACATCCAAGAAGCTCGTGGCACTCATTGGTCCACAAGTCTCAGAGCCTTGCGAGTAAGATACCTTCCCTTCAACAAGTGCAACAACATTTCTGAACCACAGCTGCTAGCATTCTTGTCAGTCTTGTTTTTTTCTTGGATTGGACCCCAGGAAAGAGTGGCTGTTGCTTTGTAGCAGCTAATGGGGATCTGAGTGAGGGACAACCAACGAGGTGTCCATTATCTGGATGACATGTAGGCCATTAATTCCTGATTATGGACACCTCATAGGGCATTATCCTGCTTACACCATGGTCACCTGCCAGAGGGGAAAAAGAAATTAAGACTTAAGAATTAATCTTAGATATGACTTGGCAACAGGATATATTTCTATTCAGCTCACCTCATTGAATTTTTTGGCTCAGCTGTGAGCCACAAAGTTTTGCTCACTAGACAGTAAATATAATTTGAGAATTTGTTTAACAACAAGACTAACTAACTAACCATGTCACTGTCCCAAAATAAATATCTGCAGCCAATCAGAATGGAGTATTCATCCAGACCTCGGTATAAATTTTAACAATAAACAATGGTGATTCATTCTATAGTGCTGTCAATCTTTAGGGTCGTGCTGAAGAGAATCTTTGATGAGGTCAAAGTGGTGGACGTTCTGGACAGCGGCGACACAGCACACCTGGCCATGATGAAGAGGCCTGACCTGGGCATCACCTTCACCAAACTGCACTGCTGGACTCTCACAAATTACTCCAAATGTGTTTTCATGGACGCAGACACAATGGTGAGACGAACTGAAGAAACATTAACGACATGGTATGTGTGTGAAATATGTTTCAGCATGTTCGTCTGTATTTGTTTTTTTTTTTCTGCCTCCTAGGTGCTTTCAAATATAGACGAGCTGTTTCACAGAGAAGAGTTGTCAGCTGCTCCCGACCCCGGCTGGCCTGACTGCTTCAACTCCGGTGTGTTTGTTTTTCGTCCTTCTATGGAGACTTATGGCAAACTGCTCCAGTACAGCACAGAACATGGCAGCTTTGATGGTGAGTCAAGAAAAACACCTTTTGATGCTTTGTTTTATGATGAATCAATGTGTTTTCTTTGTTTTATAATACTATAAATGAATGGGTTTTGGACAGTTGGTTGTACAAAACAAGTAATTTGAAGACATTGCTATCAAGTCGGGACTTAAAATGAACATCTTTTAAACTGGAAATACTCGACACAAAGCACTCAGCTGGGAACATATTAGAGCACTTTGGAGACACAGAGTTATTTCAGCTGAGACCCTGTGGTTGCTGAAGCTGTGGGTTTTGTGGGAAACATCTTGACGAGTACCCTTGCTTGATTCAAGAGCTGAAGTTGTATGGAACCTGGGTCAAGGAGTACGAACAGGACACGGTTTGTCCTGCCCCTCCTCCACTGTGATTGGATGGCTGTGTGAGAAGTGACAGTGACAACCGCAGCCTTTTACCTACAGTTGAAAAAATGCCAGTGTGGAATAGATGCTCAGTGCCTCATCACGCTGTTGGTGTTTTTAGCATAGTGTAAATATGTGGCGTTCCCACTGGAAGTGATTTAAAAAAAATACCTCAAGAAAAAATGCTTTGGTGGACACGGTCCCTCAGTATTTCCTAATGGTGAGCTTGCAGACTGCAGCCAGCTTGCCTCACTTGCCCCTTCTAAGCCTGTAGTATAAATTATGGTGGCTGCAAAACTCAAGAAACAATTTAAAGGCCTTCTCTAGAGACATTGGTTGGATTGTCTGTTCTGGGCTACTGTAGAAACATGGGGGGTGCAACATGATGGACTCTGTGGAAGAGGGGCTGTGCCCTTCATAGATGAATGGCTCCTTCTAAGGTAACAAAAATGCAACGATTCTTATTTTTACCTGATTATACACTAATTATGGCTATTATATTCCATTTCTGCCATATTCTGCCTCTAAGTTTTACACACTGGCCGTTTACTAAATAAGGATTATATCAATCTTCTCACCTAACTCTTGACAAGAAAGCAAATAAAAGGATTTCTTAAAATATTTCCAACTATTCATATCACTGAATATACCCCTTATCGGTTATCCTAAATGTGTGTATCATTTACAAGTTTCCCTGAAAATAGACATTTCACATTTCATTGCTAAATGCACTACAAGAAAGGATTTTGGTGTCTAGAATTGCCAAACCAGACATGGTTTACCACCACTGAGTTTTGATGTCAGCAGTCTTTTTTTTGAGTCATGCACGCTCAAACATTCAGCTTTGAGTAACATTGAGTTCTTGGTAACATGATGTTAAACCGAGCTTGTTTATCTTTTGCTCTAAGTAAGGCCTTTATCGAGCCCGGTGCCTTGACACAAGGCCCTCCTGTCACAGACCGTCCAGCTCTGCTGAGTTATTCTCAGGGGCTCACTGGGGCGGGGTGGAGGTTAAATTTGAGAGGCCCTGTTTTGCACAGAGCACCGGTTGACATTCAACAACTCCTCTCCGTGAGGCGTACTGTAACTGAATTGTGGTCGTCGTTTTGGCTGCATATCAGGTTTGCTTAACTGAGCTCAAATCGG
>JAJHUR010094398.1:0-37299 GCA_027495735.1 Lutjanus campechanus | reverse complement strand
ACTGCACCGACAAGCCTACACCTGCTCGCAGGAGGCGAAACTTCACTCTGGTGTAACATCACATCAATAGATGTGGGATGTTTAAGGTTTTTTTTCTCATAATCACTACATCTCTTACAAAGCAGCTGCCATTGTAGAGAGATTATTAATCAATTCAATTAAAAATATGCATCTCTGATTACGTCTCATTTCTTCTATTGTTTGTGCCACTTTAATATGTATTATTGTGGTTAGGCATTTACTGTTATTGCTTTTTGCTATAATTGATAGTTAGAATAATTAGTAACATATAACTATTATTTCATGAGGTTGCAGCCTTTACCTTTTATAGTTTTACTGTATTTTTTAAAAGTTTGGACACATCTCATTCAATGTTTTTCTTATAAGAAATGGTTTATAGTACATCAACAGTGTACAGAGGTGTTATCAAAGCAAAAGTGACTACCTTGAAGAATCTAAAAGTAAAAAGCAAAAAAGGTTTGCATACTTGTTGTCAGGTGTGTAGACCATGGCCCAACAATAAAAATGGTATCATTAAATCTTTGATTGCAAGTGCAGAAGACAGTGGGAAGAGTCTTTTATATTTTAGATTCTTAAAAAACAAAAACATATTTAGCCTTGTTTTCACAATTGTTGTTTATTACATAATTTCAATAATTCTATATTTCATAGTGTTGATCTCTCCGGTATTAATCTACAACTGTAGAAAAACAGTAAAAATTAAGAAAAAACACTGAGAAGATATAAACTTTTGACTGGTACTGTATATACCACTGTTATCAAGAGAATGCATTTTTTTTTGTGGTTCTTCACCGGGCAAAAGTATACTAATATTTTGTATCAAATGAAGAGGCCTGTAAAGCATACATACTACATACTAACATTAACAGTAGAAAAAATATCTATATAGTTCATGGTGAGGTGACAAGTTCAAATGATGGGATTAAAGCAAATTACAAGCACAGAGATGTAGTTTTGAAAGTGTAATTTCCTCTGTAAGATGCAGATGTAATAAAAACAAGAGAGGAGATAAATGGGGAGATGAAGGTGCTCCATGTGTTCACTGAGGGTGGGGGTCAGTAGCCTGTGGCTCTGGAGCCGCATGTGGTTCTTTTGCCCCTTTCCAGTGGCTCCCTGCAGGCCCTGACAAAAAAATATCAGATCAATATCAGTTATTTTTTAACATTTAAATTTTCACTTGTACTTTTTGTTGGTCTATATTCTTCAGTTGTAAAAAAACAATGTGTAGCCTATATGCCAAAAGTTTAAAATTATTTTGTCAACTAAAATGTGTGTCATAGTGCATACTTGCCCACCTTGAGACCTCAAAAATAGGGAACATGTCTAATGCAATACAGGGGAGAAAATTTTAGTTTCTTCGACTATGTTCTGGTGACTTTTAAAAAATGAAAATAACATAATAAATAACATACATTAATATTAATTATAATACATATTTTTTTGCAAGCAGATGACTGCAGACTTGAATAAATGAATGACATTTACTATCTGGAATACACAATGGGACAACAGCATTTAGCTTAGTAGTCCAATTTCAAATTTGATTTCAATAACAGTAAAAGAATATGTTACAAATGTTTTCTAATGTTATATAATAATTTTAGGCTTTCCATTTAAAAAAATGTGTGAAAATGTGTCTGAAATAGTCTCCTGGGAAAATTGGGTGGGCAAATATGTCATAGCAAACGGCTATGACTGAGTGCCTTTTCCCCTATATTTTGCCAGTGACTAGTTTTGAGGCTCCCCGGACTAGCTATGGATGCCAAATCCAAAAAAGTTTCTGTGGGAAATATAGAATTGAATAGTTGCAGCTCCAGACCAATTTTCTTTTTTCCTTTTTGTCCAGAAATGTCTCTTTTGATCATTAAGGTTCACAATAATAATAATATAGTGTATTCGCAGAAATAACAGCAAATGATTCAAACCTTAGCAGAGGTGTTGTGATCGTACACCTCTGGAAATTGGCTCTATGTACTCTGACAATACTTGTCATCACTTTCTCATTTATTGTCAGAGAGGCAGATCCACATAGTGCCATGTGATGACAGCACATATTTGTGTCAGGGTGTCTCTTTCAGCTTTTGGAGAGATTGCTGCTTTTTGCAAACTATATAATATGGTGTTCTGAGGGGGTGTTTCTCTTCCTTTTACTGTAAATGACTTGCGGGATAAAAGACAAGATTGGCTTCAGATATTCTGCACATTGTAGCAACACTTTCACTGTCTTTTGCTACAGAGAAAATGGATTATATTTGTGGTGAAATGTGAAAGATTATCTCACAACCCACTGAATGAAAGAGTGCAAAGAATTTTTGTCCAACATCTGATGTGTCAAACTGCAAATCTGAATGTCTTCAGTGTCATCGAAACTCACAGGTTTACTAATGATCATGTGCACTTTTTTCTTGCTTATATTTTGTCATTTGTCTGCATGTTTTGCATGATGCATTGTTGGAAGTGAGGAGAATCTCTTCATTTCAATAAAAGTATATTTGTTTCGCCCTTTGGCATTGCATACACTGAGTCTGAGTCCATTTTCAATTATTAATAAACTCTAAAAACTATAAAATATACTGAAAATGACATCTGTTCCACAATATACAGCAAAGGAAAAGACTGTTTGTAGTTACTGCATAATGAACAAATTTCTGTAGTTTTAGCCATTCAGTAGGCATTAATCTGATTT
Organism: Lutjanus campechanus; assembly: GCA_027495735.1. Classification (NCBI taxonomy): domain Eukaryota; kingdom Metazoa; phylum Chordata; class Actinopteri; order Lutjaniformes; family Lutjanidae; genus Lutjanus; species Lutjanus campechanus. Next base: position 34,592 of record JAJHUR010094398.1, on the reverse strand, counting down.
TCAGGAATTTTTGTCTTCGTTGAATTAACAAGGTGCTGGATTACCCTGTGGGGGAAAAGATGCTAGTTAGCTCCAATTAATTAAAAAGAATAAACACAAATGTATTTTGGAAAATGCACCATGTGAGCCCAAAATAAACTAAAATAATAAAGATAAAACTAGATTTTTGACACAGTCAAAACCCCTTTCAAAAGACAGGACCAGAAGATCAGGTAATAAATATGAAGTGGTACCGCCCAACATTTGCAGTTAACCATGTTACCATAAAACCTGTGCTTTTGGCTCCTGCAGGGGCATTGAGCCTGTTTGTGAAGCAGTTTGTTCAGCTTTGTATGTCTGTGGGACAGAATAAATGGAGCAAAGAAGTTTGTGAAACTGGAAACATTTTAGATCTTTTGATGAGTAGCAGTTAATAAATCTAGATTACTTTGCCATAGTCTGTCTCTGTGATATCACATGCATTGAGAATAGGGAAGAAATCCTGGAATCAGTTGCATTTTTTTTGTACATTATCCAGACTTTTTTCTGCTATCACCCACTCCCAGTATTGGAAGAAGTGTTCAGATCCTTTACTTACTAGTATAATCCCACCCACGCTGTAGAAACACTGCATTCAAAGGTCCTGCATTCAAAACCTTACTTAGTTTGAGGAAAAACTCCTCTAAGAAAAACAGAGACAGAGGAAAAGAAACAGGAAGAAATCTTAGAGAGAGCAATAGAGGAGGGATCCCCCCTACCAAACTGAACAGACGTGCAATAAATACAGCGCATGAAGATCTTGTAGAATATGATGCATTCCTATATACTTTACAGTATATAGTTAAAATTATCTCACCTGTTTCAACTTTAAACATCTACAGCACTAAAATGCAATATACACATTATTGCAGCAGTAATATTGATCCAGCATCATATAATGTTAAACACTGACAAGGATCGTACTGCACAGTGAATGCTTTTGCTTTTGAAATTAGTTTTGCTGATAATATTTAAATACTTTTCTCCTTCAAGGGTCTGCAGGACAGAGGCTGTCACACACTCTACAGATTGTAAAGCTGCCTGATATTGGTCTATAAATAAAATTTGACAAAGTCAAGTTTTTATGAGTTCAGAAAACCAGTCCTGTTTTCAGCTTTGTGACAATGTATTTTCCAGCTAATCCGAGGGGGTTTTCACATATTTATATTGATATTTTATTTAGTTTATTTAGCTCAAGAAGTGGGAAGAAATTCCTGTGAATTAACATTTAATCCCTCTGTTTATTAGAAAGATTCATATTCACAATCACCACATTTGGAGATAAATCTGGCAGATGTAATGGATAACACAGAATGCAGCTTCACAAGAAGAAAAAACTCAATAACACAGGTATTAAAAACAGTAGACACAAAAAGTTAAAATAATAAAATCCTAAAGGTATAGTATAAACAATAATTTAAAAAAAAAGATTAAATTAAATTAAATTAAAAGCAATACCATCAAAATAAGGTTTGAGCTGATGTGGTGGGAATTTGTTCCAGAATTCTGGTGCACAGCAACAGAAAACTGCGTCACCATTTTTCTTTTTTAAAAGTCATTTTCGGTACATTTAGCGAGTCTGCTGAGTAAAACTGAGTAAACTGAGTAAACCCTAGTAAAAAAGTATCTACATTCCACTACTGTTCAGCCCTTTGGAAGCTAAGTAAATAAATGAAATAATTCGTAAATACAAAATAAAAAAAATAATTAAAAAACGTTTTATTTAATGCATTTATTTCCCAATATGAATTGTTCGTTTTTAATGTATTATTAGTAAAGGTTGATATCGATGTGTGCATTTAATGAACCGAATTATATTGCGCTATTTTATAAACAAAATGTGTTGTTTTCATACATTTTAATATCATCATTAATAATACTCTCATTAGTGGGGGCAGATTTATTAGTGTGGTTTAATTGTGCTGTAAATATTATGGAGCATGCAGTATGTAAAGAGTTGAACCAGCTCTGACCGGAACTGATTCTTTAACGCCGTATCCAGCCGGACCTTTTTCAGTGTAACACACCACTGGGCAGTCATGTCGGCGCTGAAGTCAGGACGCTCACTGTTAGAGTAGTCAAAATTCAGTTTAAAATAACTCATTCTGCAATTTTTATACTCAAGGATACATGAGTTTGGGATTATGTGTTGAAGGAAGGCGACGTATTGATTACAGTATCGATTTATTTTGAGGTAAAATAAGTTTATTGGCGACTTCTCCCTCAGGCTTTCTCTCTTCTTCACTGTCAACGTTAGCTAACGTTAACGCTGGTTAGCTAAGTTGATATGATAAAACCGTCAACACAACAGTGGCTTGCTTGTGATTAGATCGCCTAGCAGAGATTAAAAGCGTGGTAGGAAATACAATATTTATTCAGGACTTTATGATGCACTCAGCTAAAATAGTTCGTGCTTGTACCTCATACAAAGTGCTCAATATCTTAATGTTAGTGCATGTACTTGCTTTATTCTTGATGCCGTTAATGTCGCTCATGTTAATTGTATAGTTGTTGGTTAAGCCTATGTGGGCGGTCATTTCTTTATTGTTCTGTTTATTATATTATGCATGAGATTGTATCAATACTGGTGTTTAACTGTTATTGATTATCAGTGACCGTTTATATACCCCCTCAGTTATTTGTTTGCCATGGCATCACTGTCAGAGGAAGTGCTGCTGGTGGTGAAAAAGGTTCGCCAGAGGAAGCAGGATGGTACCCTGTATCTGATGGCTGAACGTATAGCCTGGGGTCCAGAGGGCAAAGACCGCTTCACAGTCAGCCACCTGTATGCAGATATTCGCTGTGAGTACTTAAGTTAATGCACCAAATTACAAGTATTGTTAAAACAATTATGATGCGTCAGTGGTGTTGTTAAGCTGAGTTTTATTTGTTTACAGGTCAGAAGATCAGCCCAGATGGTAAAGCCAAAATTCAGCTCCAGCTGGTCCTTCACACCGGCGAGAGCACCACATTCCACTTTTCCAATGAGAGCAGTGCACTCAAAGACAGAGATGCTGCCAAAGAACTGCTGCAGCAGCTACTGCCCAAGTTCAAGAAGAAAGCCAACAAGGAACTAGAGGAGAAAAACAGGTGAGACGCTGAGAAACAACTGTTTCTGCAAGTCTTGTAACATTCTGTGTTTATCTTGTTGTCGGCAAATCACATTATAACACCAAAACCAAAAACGAATTTATTTGTTAAACAAGTATTGTCTGTGTTAGCCTAAAATAGCTTATTCCTCGGTGCCGTACACTGCTGAAAACTTGAAGCTAGGGTTAGTAAAGTTGGAGAAATCAGCAAGAAAACGCAAAAGTCCAACCTTGTCTCTTCAGGCCTCACTCTAAAAGTACACCCCCAAAACACAAGAACGCAGCACAACATTACTAACCATATTTGACTGGCTCATGTCTCATTCACATGACAGAACACAACAAATATTATCATAATCAGTGTAAATAACAAACATGGCTATTGTTAGCATTCGCAGCTGTCAAAGGCAGGTAGGCTTGGATGAGCTTTTTACAGGCCTGCAACAGCCACAGATGCCTTTTTTTCCCAGAGTATTTGACTTATTGATTGCAGTCTGGATGTAAAGAGAATTTCAACAAACAAAAAATGTCTCTGAAATGCATTACCTACGATAGCTTTAAAAACACCCTTGGGGTCTTTAAATTTGTTTTCAGTGAGATATTATTGAGTTTATTTTTGAGCCATCATAAACTTTACCACTGCTGCTCTAGAAACGACATTTAGTTATATTGAAAATAGGGCTGCACATTGTAGTAAAAACATCATATTGCAATCATTTTGATTGAAGTTATGATTGCGATATGCAATACGATTAACGGGAATGATAATTTTTGCATTACAATCTTTGGTTTTTGCTGAGAAAAAAACTTTTAAAATCATGATGATGTGACATTTGTTGGGGTCTGTACCAAACAAACATCAAGACTTTTAGGCCAGGATGTCTGTGCAGTACTTCAGTACTCCCTTTGGTTCTGGTTCTGCTATTTGGATATGGCACTTGGCCATATTGTGATTTTGATAAAATTGTGATTAAGTGTGAAGTCCTGATTTAAAATGTTCAATTCTAATTATGCTATGAATTTATTCTTTTTGAAAATTTTTTCCCCCCCAAAAAACAAAACAGTTATTTAGTAATAAAAAAGAAACTAAAAGTGCTGTTTTTAAAGTGAAATCAGAATCCAAAATATGAGTGGGTTACGCCTATTTCAGGCAATATGTATGTGAGTATTATAATGATTTACTAGATTCAAGTACTTGGTAAATAATTGTTTTCTACAGTTTAAAATACATGCAGAGCTTCCACTGAATCTTTACTACTTTTGTCGGTGTGGTTGTGAAGTTGGCATTAAATTGGTGGTATCAAAAAGGTCTTAAAAAGTCTTGATATTAACTTGGAGAACTCTGGAGGTACCCTGGAGCCACACCATTGAACTGGATCTGAGTCAATCCCACCAGCACACACAGTTCTGGTGTATGCATAACCCACGAGCACACCGAATCAAATCAAAAACAGAAATACACTTTACTCCTGTTTGAATAATGTAAAATGTGGTAGATGTTTATTGTTTGGGTGCTTTTTGTTGTTTTTAATAAAATAAGGGTTAATAATCAGTTCTTGTTGAGCATGAGAGTTTACTGAATAATATTTGTGACTAAGTAATCTCAGCTTGCTTACTTGAAACCTTTTTATACAGATGTTGATCAAACTTTTAAGTCATTTTGGAGTCTGTAGTTTGTGCCTTTCTAATATTTAATATAGTGGAAAAGTTTTAGTTTTAGTTTTTGCTTGGTGTACCTAATAAACTAGTGTATACATGAGTTGATTTTACTATATGAGACTAAAACTGTCTGTGGTTTAGTTTTTTAGAAATTTACAAAAAATGTCCAAATTTCAAATGAGGTTTTTAGGCAGCGCACTCATTGCCATCTTCTCTTCAATAGGATGCTTCAAGAAGATCCGGTGCTTTTTCAGTTATATAAGGATCTCGTGGTGAGCCAGGTGATCAGTGCTGATGAATTCTGGGCCAACCGGTTAGGAGAAATAAACAACTCAGACCCCACAGTATACAACAACAAACAGGAAGTCGGTATATCTGGAGCTTTTCTGGTGAGTATGTCTCATCTGGCACAAGAAGCCCTTGTGTTTTTGAAAACGATCTAATCTTATATTTCATAATTCACTGAAGCATTTGTCAGAACTTCAGCATTAACAACATACTGCTGAAAGCTAACAGACTTTATTTTTGTGCTTTACAGGCAGACATTAGACCTCAGACAGATGGCTGCAATGGCTTGAGATATAATCTGACCGCTGACATTATTGAATCCATCTTCAGAACATACCCTGCAGGTAAACAATTACATCTCAACATCTGATAATCAATTGTAACAATGATAACAGATTAGGAAAAGGCTGCTATAAGCTCAGATTTTCATTTCAACTAAAGACTATGACCGAGACTTTAATGATCAACACACTGTCAGCCAGAGAAGAAGACTTGCTTTGTAAAATCAGCCGGTAAATCTTTAGATAGACAATGTGTCACATTCCTGTTCTCCTCAGTGACTGATATTAAATGTGCAACTGTGTTCCTCATTGAGTACATAAATGATTGGACTAAATATATTTATATCAACTTGCATTGTACTTGCAGTGAAGCAGAAGTATAGTGAAAACGTGCCTCATAACCTGACGGAGAAGGAGTTCTGGACCCGCTTTTTCCAGTCCCATTATTTTCACAGAGACCGCATCAACACAGGGACACAGGATATCTTCTCAGAGTGTGCCAAGCAGGATGAAAAAGGTAAAAGTGTTTTCAGGTGCAAACCTCACATATAAATGTACGGGTAATTATAGATGTCAGAACATATGTTATTTCCATTTATTTCATTCCTGCAGCCTGCTTCAAGCCACAAATCTGTTTTCATGTGGAAAAGTTTAAAATCTGTCTCCTGCAGGGTTAAAGTCTATGGTGGGTCAAGGAGTGAAGAATCCTTTGGTCGACCTCCTGTCGTTAGAGGATAAAACATTAGATGAGGTGAGATTTAATGAGTCAGTCACAGCCACATCGTACTGCTCAAATATCATTGACTTGTACAGCTTTTTGTGGCATCTCTGTCCTTCAACCTCCAGGCTTGTATTGATGGTATTTTCTGTGACACAGGGTTACGGAGTTAGCACAGCACCACCCTCAACTTCCACTGCAAACAGGACAGTGAAGGAGAGCAGCAATGCTGCCATTATAAAACGGTTCAACCATCACAGCGCCATGGTTCTGGCGGCAGGCTCACGCAAGGGGTAAAGAAGTTACTTTTTGCTAAAAATATGACTTGGTCAGTGTTGTTTGCTAACTGTTTCATATTTTTAAAGGGAAACACCAACTGACCAAGCCAGTGAGACGAGCAGCACAGATGGAAACTCGAGGGATTCTGACTTCTTCCAGCCTCCTGTAAAGAAGGTAGGATGTCTCTGTCTGTCTTGAACAGAGTATCTCCAAATATTGTTGTTACTCTAAAACTTACTGAGTCATTTTTTTCTGTTGGTAAATGTCCTTAGGTTAAATTACAAGAAGCAATTGAATATGAAGACCTGCAAACGGAAAACAGACCAAAAACAGTTGCGTTAAATCTCAAGAAGTCTGACAGGTACAGTTTGTCAACATTTTACTTATTTTTCTTTTTTACTTGCTGGGTAACTTTACATGTTGCTAACTCCAAGTAGCAGCGATCAGTGAAAGTTTATTAGAGATTATTTTCTCCTCACACCTAAAAATAATACATTAACAGATGGGTGATGTTTTGAAATAGCTTATTCTGTTTTTAACATTATCATGATCATTATTATTATTATGATTATTATCAAAGTCAAACTTTGTCATTCATTCTCTTTCCATCAACTTTAAATTAAATAATCAGTTGCTTAGTTGTGTCACCCTAGCAAAGTCTACATGACTTAAAGAATTTTGGGCTCCTGTAGCCAAAAATCAGCTTTGCAGAATTTAGGAAGAGGCTCGTCTGGGTGTTTCTTACTTCCTCTGGACAGAGTACAGAGGAAGTATAGAGTTCTGTATGGATTTTTGTATTTAATTTTACAGCCCAGATTCATTTCTTTCACTGTGTTAAAGTTCCTGCCTGTGGTCATAACCAAACACCCCAGAGTCTCTTCATCACATAAAGTGAATGCATGAAATATAAGGAGAGGAAAGGGAGAGGAGGCTCCTCTGATTTGCAGCCCCCACTTTATGCTATCGACTATGCTATGATAAAACTTGTCTAGGAATAAAGTATTGCTTTTTCATTTATGCATGCTTGGTTGACTTTATGGTGACATGTTTAATTATTATGCTTCTTACTCCCTCTTTATTTATAAGGTATGCTCATGGTCCTGTGCCACTTCAGTCTCAGCACTATACGACGAGCCAGGATATCATCAACTCTGTCAGCTACATCCAGCATGAGATGGTCAATTACAAACCCAAACTCACTCAGGTTAGATCATACACACTATATGGAACACACAGTGTCTGTTGTGATTCAACAATCATTGACCTCTGGACAAAGATTAATGATTATCTTTGTGGTTTGATCCAATCATACACAGCTCACATGTCCAATAACAACATATTCTCAGATTACGATCAGAAAGCACACATTTAGGTTTGAACATTACAAGTCCTCCACAAGCTGTGGACTGTCTAGACAGTCACCCTGAGGCAGTCCTGTCATCTACTGGGACAAACTTTGCAGACCTCAGTTGTGTCTGTATCTGTATATGAGAGAAAGCACTCTTCGTGAAGGTGTTTTGTACCAGACCTCTGATCCACCAAGGGAAGTAGTAAGAGAGTGATTACAGAGCTCAACGTTTGTGTTTGGGATCTCTGCGTAAAAATGGTTACTGGCCACTGGCACTTTTTTGGCTCCTTACCCCCAAAGATGTAATCTGCCACAAGAAAAGGGCTGTATTAAAAAGTTTCTTGTGTCATAGCTGACTGAGATAAATGTAAACACTCCACTGAATTTATAGCTACAGTTAACACTGCATGTAACAGTTTAAATGACAACAAAATGTTTGACAGTAATCACATGAGTCAGCACAGAAATATCACCAATTTCACATGATCAGCACCGGATGGGACACATTCAGTATTTGACTTTATTCATTCTTTGGTCAGAAGTTTTAAATCAGGACAAATTAGGATCTGCTGACAAATATAACAAACTATAATCACATCTCCATCGGCTGAAAATGCGAATTAAGATCATGTACACCTAATTGTGGTGTTCACATATTTTAAAGTGACTTAAAAAATAACTTTAAATTTTCCTGAAAAGTCATGAATGTGCAACTTGTTAAAACCATGAATGGTGTCTTCAGAGTGATTCATCAGTTACAGTTGCAGCAGTATACTAGTACCTCGGTATACTGAGGTATTTATGTATGTATTTCAGGTTTATATCAAGTTTCGTGTCTGGGATAATAATAATTGTGTAAAATTACAAAACTGATATTTCCTGTGATTCCTGGAAAATCTCATACTATTGCAGACCTAATCACAGTAACCCTCTTCGCAGGTGTTGTCCAGCACGGCTGCTAGTTCTGCCATTGCAGCACTTTCTCCAGGTGGCATCCTCATGCAGGCAGGAGCACAGCAAGCCATAAATCGTAAGTGTATTGTACATTTGCTAAATGATATTCCTTACTGTGAATAATGTTATAGCACATCTGTGTGTGTGTGAGTCGCTGATATGCCACAGAGCAGCATATTAAACTTCAAGTTGCTTCCTTTAAACTGATGTCTAGGCTTTCTGTACAGATGGAAGGAGTCATTATTCATATAAAAATAAATAGACCAAATATCTTATTTTAAGATCACCTGAAAAATATTTAAATGCAGAGTATTTAAAAATTTTGTTTCTTTCCAATCTTTGTTTTTTCCAGAGATGGTACCTACTGAGGTTCAAGGAGAGTTGAAGCATCTTTACGCAGCTGCTGGAGAATTGTTGAGACATTTCTGGTCCTGTTTTCCTGTAAACACACCATTTCTGGAGGAGAAGGTGACTAATATTCACTGTGTTGAAAGAAGGTCAAAGAGTTATTGTTACACCATATTTCCTGTCTTTCCTCTGACACACAGGATTTTGGCAACAAAAAAATCAATTGGTGCCTCTAATACTGGTCTAATAGTACATATAAATCAATTATTAGCATTTCTGTGAGGTTTAAAATAGAACATAAACCACTTAAGAGTGTACCTAACAGGGTGCCATATTTTGTAAATAATAATGAGCACAATGCAGATAAAATGATTTTTTAAATTCTTGATTGGAGCCAAAAATCATAATTCCATCCACTTTGGAATTAAACTGGCTGTTCATAACATGCAAACTTCCAGTCATCAGTATACAGCTGATACAGAATAATCTCCATCACTACCACCTTCATTACAGGTGGCAGTCAGCCTTCATAAAAAGCAGTAATTTGTTTTTTATTTTCCTAATGTTTTTTGCATGTAGGTGATGAAAATGAAGTCAAATCTCGAGAGATTTCAGATGACCAAGCTTTGTCCTTTTCAAGAGAAGATTCAGCGTCAGTACTTGAGTACGAATGTAAGTCTCTATACTATTAATAATTAGACATATGTGGATTATGGCAGGTGGCACTTCTAAATCTAAATCTCTTTGATGTTCCTGCAGCTCACTGGGCATTTGGAGGAGATGCTGCAGACAGCCTACAGCAAGTTCCACATCTGGCAAACCCGTCGCATGATGAGGAAAACCTGAGGTCTGATGGTTTGCCAAAGAGAGGACAAGGAAGACATTAAAGTGTATGGACAAATGGCCTGTGAAGGTTCTCCAGACTGCTGTGAAGAGACCACAGATCACACCCTGATGAGACGTGGTTCATACAGGGGCTTAATGAGGATTTTAATGGACGCTGCTACAGCTGTTCAACAGAGACTAACTGCATCTCAGTCACAAATAACTGTAATTAGTTTCTTTCTCTTTTGTTTGTGTTTTCTCAATGGTTGAGAGATTGGTGCCGGCAATGGTTAAATGGAACTTTTAAAAATGGTGTAACATGACCAAATTTCAGATGGAAAATCAGAGAGGCACTCAGGACAACAGGCTGAGGTGTGAGATGCAAGCAGAGGACTGCCAACATGTGTTTGATCAGTGCACAAAGCAGAGAAAGACAGCTTGGACATATAAGGAAGCCACTCTGAGCACTGGGTCAAGGTGCGGAACAAAGTTCCAGAAAATCTGACGCTTAAGGCGAAGTGAATATAGCAATACTGTAAAGACATTTCACACTCGAGTGCATTAGTGTGTGTGACTCCAATCACACTGTCACTGGTTTGTAATGTCTGTACCCTCTGTCTGCACTGAAGACAAAAAAATGTAACTCTGAATTAAAGTGAGGCATAAAGCTTTTGTTCATGCCGCTGAATCTGCAGTAATTCATGAAGTCCATCCACCTTAACTCACTTATGTTTGTCATCTTTCCTCTTAGATAATATGGAGATGGTTTCATTTTTAGTCATGACATCCATGACTGTTGGAAAACCATGCTGCTGTTTTCAGGAAGCCTTTTGTTTTTTTGTTTTTTAAAATATCTTTATTTCAAATGGTCAACATTTACATGATGTCAAAGGACATCAGAATCATGACACACTGGATAGTGGATCTTGTTCTTTGCATTTTTTTCTGGCTACTTTTACCTTATACGAATACGAATACGAATACGAAATACTTTATTGATCCCCAAGGGGAAATTCATTTGTCTGTAGTCTCATCTATTTGTATAAGAATTATAGAGTCTGATGGCAGTTGGTATGAAAGATCTTCTGTATCTCTCTGTCCTACAACGAAGAGAGAGGAGCCTTCCACCACCATTATTTCTTTGGTCCATCAAGGTGTTATGCAGTGGATGATCCATGTTGTTTAGGATGGCCTCCACCGTCCTCAATGTGTCTCTCTCCACAACTTCCTCCAGAGAGTCCATCCTTACTCCAATCACAGAGCCAGCCTTTTTCACAAGCTTATCCAGCCTCCTTGCTTGCTTTTTTCCCAAACTTCCTCCCCAGCAGACTGCAGCATAAAATAAAACACTTGCCACATATTTGACATTTTATATTTGAATTTGACATTTTATATGTTAAAAGGTACTTTTGTGGTAAGGGTCCAGCCTTTTTTTTCTTTTTTTCTTCTAGAATGTAAATGTACAAAACAGAGCACAAGAAAGGAAACAATTGCTTAGAAGGAAATTTTAAACATACACAAATAAAAAGGGAAATATTTCTGTAATCTATTTAAAAAAAAAAAAAAAACTAATTACAAGCTGTTGTAGTTTTAATTGCTTGCGGTCTCAGAGTGTCAAATTTAATAAATGTATTGATTGAATTCAGTAGAAATGCAACAAAGCATGGCCTGTAAATTTACGTTTATGGATATGGAATTTCACCATTATAATTAAGATTTATCATGTATACATTTTAAGTGTCCTGTGCACCATCTTCTATGAGATGAAACAACACACTTTCAAAACGAGATAAAACCCTCATCAATATTTTTTGCAATTAAAAACAGATCTTGCCAGAAACAACTGACCAATGCCAAATCAGATTTCAGGACCAAACCTCCTACGAGGAAGCTATTTTCCCCCAGGATGGCGAAGTCAGGACCCGCCTGATTATGACTCTGATTGGCCAGTAGTCGTTGCCTCCTTGGGTTTGGATTGGTTAGGTTTAGGCATGAGGAGTGCGATTGGATAGATTTAGGGTAAGAATGTCAGGGTAAACCAATCAGAGGCAGAGTAGGGCGGGTCATGTCTTCATCATCCTGAGGTAAAGTATCGCATTCAGGAAGTGTCCTCACATCAGCTGAGTGAAGCTGTGACAGGTCGGCTGGCTGCCCGTCACAGTGGCGTGACACTGATCCGCTGACTTTCTCTCTAAAAAAGTCGACAAAACCAGAGATGTGAGAGCGATTTGGAGTGGATTTGTAGGAGAGTCACGTCGACCGTTTGGTGGGTTTAACTGACAAAACGGTGAGTGAATGGAAACATCACTGTCTTAGCTAGCTAGCGTGTTTGCTAACTTGTTATTGCGAATTTAGCGACACTGATTTAAGTTGGCACACTGCACTGAGTCTTCAGATTTATTTTAATAAGCCGAGATATATATTTAACTTAGCCGTTTCGTGCTCATATGTCTTTTTAAGACTTTCAGGGTTGCATTAGTTTTGATAGAAACGTTAGCATCAGTGTCAGCAGACGAGTCTCGTGATACAGACTGCCATGATCGGCCGATTGAGTCGCCCCTTTTTACTAGTTGTTTGCAGCGCAGCAACTTAATCAATATACTCACTTTACTGTTTATAAAGTAAAGTAAACTTTAACCAAAAACAGCCGACCTGTTACAGTAACTGACATTAACCTGGAAAGCCTGAGCAGGACCATTTACATCAGTGTCTTCTTCAGCTACTACACTCACTCAAGGACTGTACGTGACAATAACAAAATACCGGTACTTTCCTCGGGTATTTCCTTTTCATATCACTTTATACTCCACTACAGTTCTGCGTTTAGTCGACAGCTTCATTGACTTTAAACAGGGTTTTACATAAAGCTTTTAAAATCTGATGCATTGCTATGATTTCTGTTTTTAGCCCCACTTTGACCAGCTACAACAGTGAAATTCTTCTGACATATCAATGCATCAGTAATGATGATTAGCCAGTAAATGATGAATAGATTATTAATTGACTATTAAATTAATTGTCAACTACTTTGATCGACGATTAATCGTTTTGAATCATAATTAAAAAGTTATAATACTCTGATTTCAGCTACTCAGATGTGAATATTTTCTGGATTCTTTACTTCTCTCTGACAATAAACTGAATGTCTTTGAGTTTTGATCAAAACAGGACATTTGAGCACGTCATCATTGATTTAAGGAAAGAAGGATCAACAGTTTTCACAATTTTATGACGTTTTGGACCAAACAACAAAGCAATTAATTGAGCAAATAATTGTCAGATATGCGATCATGAAAATAATCTCTAGTTGCAGCCCTAATAATGATTTTTAATATAAAATAAAGATTGCTGGAAGACCATTTGCACCAATGTGATGAAAAAAGAAAAATCTCACTACACTGAGAAATGTTCTCTAAGTAATATCTCAAAATAACGATGTAGCATCTAAGTTGTTATTTTGGAAAAATATTATTTTGAGATGCTAGCTCATAATTTCTAGATATGTCGTCATTATGTCATGGCAATTATAGGGGCCAGTTTACATTTACATTTACATTTTCCCCAGGTCTCTTTAGTGTGTCAATTATGGTCAGATCAAATTTCTACACATCCTCATCGTCCCTAAATACATTCCTGCTGCAGCAGTAGTGTGTCAGCAGAGACAGAGGTTGGAGTTGACTCCCACTTCTCACCTTCTTTTAACATTCCTGTGTCAGCTTCTGCACATTTAGGAGCAATCATGTAATATCTTTTTAAAAAAAAAAAACATGGTTGTAGCATCCACACTGTTGTTTTTCTCAACAGTATCTGATTAGCTGCAGCTTTAGTTTTACTTCTGCTTCCTCAAAAGTTCATTTAAAACCACAACAAGTAAATTAAAGCCAAACTACATTGTGTTGTGCTTCATTTTGAGCCTAATGGTGCTGTTAAAGCGGTTTTTCTGGCAATTTTACCCAAGTGCCAGTAGAAGAGACATTTGAACCACACTTACACTAAAGATGATCTAAATAATTATTGGCTGATCTCCAAACTGTCCTGTCTTGCTAAAATCCTGGAACCATTAGTTAATAATCCACTCAAGTGCTTCCTCTCTAGTAATTCTGTGTTAAGCCCACATCAGTCTGGGTTCAGAGCAAAACACAGTGCTGTCACTGCCACCACTTTGGTTATTAATGATTATATCTGCTGCTGATAAAGGGAAACACTGTGCTGCACACATTGTTGATTTATCAAAAGCATTTGATACTGTTGATCATGCTCTTCTCCTTCAGAGGTTGTGTGATATTTGTTTTGATTTTAATTCATGTACATGCTTTCAAAACTGCCTGTTTCATAGACAGCAGTGTGTAATTTTTGGGAAATGGTCACTGTGTTTTTACCGCTGCCAGAGGGTGTACCACAAGGTTCAATGTTGGGTCTGTTCTCATTTGCGAGCAACAATATCACATCCTCTATAATTACTTGTAATTCCCATTTATACACAGATGATACCGTTTTGTATTGTTTTCCTTACACTGCACACAGCCAATCAGATCCTTCAAAAACCCTCTGATAAATTTTAATATGCACTCTGTAATTTTAAATTAGTCCTGAATATAAACTCCAGAGTCAGTGATATCATTAATAGTGGTTTGCATTTTACAGCTCTAGAGGGACGCAGTATTTACAGGGTGTCAGAATACAAATATCTTGATATCTGGCTGGACCCAAAAATTACACTTAAATTTCAAATCAACATGCTTGTTAGTAAGTTGTGACAGAAAGTGGATTATTGACGCTCATTAAAACTGAACGCACTTGTACCCATAGGTCCATTTAACTGTGTTCTGTTGTTGCGTTTATTATATATTTTTATTTTCTTGTTGTATTTTTCAGTTCAAACTGTACTCTCAACATCATTGTAGATCTTGAATCCTCAAGATTGAATAGAAGTTGAATGAATGAATTTACACAATGTTTAATCTTTATTCATTTAGTGACAGTAGGGTCTTATTCATGTTTATAATTACTAAATCAATTGTATAAATCAATTGTAGCTTTGTTTGCTATTTGAGTTAGACAGACACATTCATTAGACACACTCTTATGAGAGGATTTACCAGCTGCAGATGGTGTAAAGTGGAGTCACGACTGGTCAATTTGAGAGCGTCTGTACACTACTGGAAGTCACAGATGCCACACAGTAGTGAGTAGCGACTCTTGAAGTCGCTCACATTTTTCTCATACTTTACGGACTGTCTCATTTTCTCTCGGTTGTAGATCATCACCAGTGAAGATGCCTCTGATACCAGTTGTGCCGGAGAACCACAGTCACGTGTTGGCAGAGTTTGACTGCCTCGATCCACTTCTGTCTGCTCTCCGATTAGACTCCGGCAGGCTCAAGGTAGGTTTTACCATCACATGTCGGAGTCAGTTTTATAATGAAGGTGATTTATAGTCGCTTATTATTTAATATTGATTAAAAACCCAACAGGTACAGAGGACGAAAAATGGAAGAAAGTCTTAGTCTGAGTCTTAGTAGTAGGGAGTACACTAAAAACTTAATCATAGTATACTATATAGTAGTGTACTTCTGCTACTATTTGGTTGAATTATACAGTTTTTCAGTTGTTTTGTACTGTTATTGTTATGCATGGAATATAATATGAAAGTCAGGAGTCATCAGTTTACTTGATAGATATGATGGTAGAAAAGGGAGCCCTGAAGGAAAAAATGTTGGGGCAAAAAGTAACGTCTTTCTAAATGTGACCCCATTGTGTTTCAGTGCACCTGTTTGGCCGTGTCGAGGAAGTGGCTCGCATTAGGAACATCAGCTGGAGGGTTACACCTGATCCAGAGGGAGGGCTGGAAACAGAGGCTCATCCTCACTCACAAGGTAACATCTGTCTTTGTACGTACTGTGTAGAAATACAGAGTTTATGCAAAGCCAGAATATTTCACACTTCAGATTCAGATAGGAATTCCATTTTTTTCAGTATTTTTCAATGTTTTTTTTGTGGTCTGTTTCAGAGAAAAAGTCAAATCTTCTGCTTATTACTTTTTTCTGCATGCTTGTAATATTCATAACAAGTATCTGTCCTGTTTTTCCTGCCCAGTTGGCACATTTCCCAAATATATATAATACTGAAATTAAAATCAAGCTCTGGGCTGATTATAGATCCAAACTCTGTCACATATACTCAATAAGAAGGAACAGTAGGGTGGCCTGGTAGCTCATTTGGTAGAGCGTTCGCCCCGTGTACTGACACTGTGAGTCCTCTGCAGCAACCATGGGTTCAGCTTCTGCCTGCGCCCCTTTGCTGCCTGTCATTTCCCTGCTCTCGGCAGTAAAAATAGTCGGGAACATTCATTTGTGCACAGGTCTTCACAAGGTTATTGATAAGGCATATCATGAACCAAATCGCAATTGTTTTATCTTTTTTTTCTTTTCTTAAATAGGTCCCCAGAAAAAAAGTATGGGGAACACTGTTCTATGTTATGAGTTTATGAGAGTTATGAGAGCTTTTTTGGAGGATTTCATGCAGCCTGATGTGGTACCTGCATTTGTCCAAAGTTGAGATCTGATGTCAGATTCAGCTGCAGTGAATTCTGTATCATATACCAGCCCGACGTGTGCATTTCTCTTTAATTTCAGGTCTTATATATTTTTTTAAGCCAATTGTTTTAAGGGACTGCAATCCAGTTAGTTTGTCTGAATGTTTCTTTTGAAAGTCTGTAGATTGTAGATTTATGTTTGTTTGACTTTGTTCTAAGTCTTTTCATTTTGCATCATATGTTGGATCACATCAACAAAACAAAAGCACAACTGTGCTGCTCTTTAATAATCTTCTAAGCAAGCTAAAGTCTTTCTCCCTCTGTCCTTAGGCAGCATAATGTCTGAAAGATTTATTTTAATTTCATGTTAACCTCTAACCCATCATGCCCTCTTTTTCAGGAGGGCTGTATCACTCAGGTGGCGTGTTGCCCTCATGATGAAGACTTTATCGCGGTTGCAACAAGGTTAGAGTCTCTTTATGATGTAAAGAAATGTTTCATACTCACCTAACCTGTGACAAGTGACCCCTTGTCATGTGGTGCCACCTTCCTCATCTTCTCCCCTCTCCTACATACTGTATCTGCGCATTTGGTTGTGTTGCCTGTATTATTCACAGTGTTTTTCTCTGCTCCAGTCAGGGTCTGGTGGTGGTGTGGGAGCTGCAGCTGGAGCGGCGTGGTCGTCCAGAGAGGGTCAGCATGTCCTGGGAGCACCGAGGTCAGGCCATCACTGCCATCTGCTGGGACACCAGCACGCTCAGAGTTTTTGTCGGGGATTCGGGAGGCAAGGTGTCCTTTCTCCGTGCAGGATCTTCAAAGCTGGGCAAGGTAGTGACTGCTGATAACAAGTTTTTTTCTTTTATAGAAACTAGCTGTTTTGCCTGGTCTCAGAACTTAGTCGAATCAGCAGGCCTTAATTTAATTAATTCTCTGTCCCTGCTCATCCTACAAGGGTGTTGATTTTACAGCCCACAATCATAGAAACTTTAAAGCAGCTGACTAAGGATCTAAATATAAAGACAACTGGCTGTTTGCAAATTTAATAAAGTAAGCTTTTCTAATTCAGTCTAAGTTCCCAGACTTGAATCTTCTTTGTCTTCTTTGTCTTCTGGCTGCTCCCGTTCAGCCGCCCCAGCAATATCAATACGAATTCTGAGGTCTTTGCCAGTTTAAATGCATAAATTAAGAAAACCACATCTTCTGGCCAGTCAGGTGAACAATCATGCTGTGTCTTTGCTGATCAACAGTCGGCATCATTACATTGAAAAAATTAAAGAAATAGGGGCTGATTAGTGTCTGCCTAGGTGCTATTACGTTAACAGTGCTTGTTTTCACCGAAATTGCAGCATGGTTGAAGGAAGTGGCGTGTGCTGCCTTTCATCCGTCTGCTTATTTGTTTACGGCATAGGTTTTTACATCTGATGCCCTTCCTGATGCAACCCTCCTCATTCATCCGGGCTTCAAACCGGCATTTTATCCGAGGACACTTTGACAAGTGGTTATCAAACTGCCAATCCTATGACGAATTGAAAATTGGTGGTTCAATAAACATTCATTATGTGCAAGCGCTCTGAGAGGGGATTGTTTAGCAAAAACAGAAGAAAATGTCTGGTTGCTGCAGGTAACCTTTGAAGGCTGCGATCTCTGAGTAGCAGATGTTCATCATCATCATCAAGTACTGAATGACAATGTGCTCAAATGTTGGTGCATCATGTCACGTTTGCAGTTTGTTTCTGTTTGAAGTTAAATGTTTTGCAGTGATGTAAAGAGTGAGAAGATTGTGTTTTTGTTATTGGCTGTTTTCATATACAGTAGAAGAGTAAAATGAACCCTCCTTGCTGTGTACCAGTCGTCTTTTTTATTACATCCTTCTCCAAATCCACGTCTTAAATAATTATATATTTGATTCATTATATATTTGATATTGTTTTCATTATGTCTAGGGGTCGGCATTCGTTATCTTCCCGGTTCAAACCGTCACCACTGTTGACTCCAGAGTGGTTCAGCTCGGGTACCAAGATGGCCGCCTGTTGGTGTCTTCCCTGAGTCGCTGCTACCTCTGTGACACGGAGAGGTGAGTACCCGCAAGGCTGCGTCTGTGAAAGAACGTCTTTAGGGTGATGAGTCTAAAAGGCCCATTTTAATGCCCCCATTATAGTTAATATTGTCCCTGTTCAAGTGTCTTGTAGCAAATCTGTGGCGATTCTTCACTTTTTTAAAGTGATTTTGGCATGTTTTCTAGGTCACTTTCATATTGAGACATTTCTTCTTTATTTCAGTGACAGTACGACCCTCAGGTAACAGCTGTTCCTCAGCTTTAGCAGGTCCCTTGATTCCATTGTTGATGCCATTAAAATTATAGATTTGCCTTTATGGATCTCTGAAAGCAGGACTTCAGCCTCTGAACTCATTCTTCTCTTGGATGCCATTTTCATGAATGAACACTTCCTGACTTATGGGGCAGGAAGTGCAGCCTCATGTGGTATAATTGGGGCTTAAATTATGCAGATTTACAAGTTTCTGCATGTGCACTCAAATAAACACAGGTGGATCATTTACACAGTTATCTGAAGTTAAAGTTGAAGAAACTTGGCATAAGAATACAGAAATGTTTTTACATGAGGCCCAGCGTTCTTCATTGGTGATCATTTAGCAGTGGTGCATTTTTCTGTCTTTACCTGCATTCAGGGAGAAGTTCTGGCGTGTTGGAAATAAGGAGCGTGACGGGGAGTATGGAGCTTGTTTTTTCCCTCAGAACAGAGGATTATTAGTTGGTCAGCCCCCCCTGCTGTACTGCGCCCGGCCGGGGTCCCGGATATGGGAGGCCAATTTTAATGGCGAGGTTCTGAGCACCCATCAGTTCAAACAGCTTCTGGCCTGTCCTCCTCTACCTCTCATCACTTACAGGTATGGATTGATTCTGCCTTTTAAAGGAAAAACTCTACTAATAAAAACTAAACTAATTTGTCTTTTGTTCCCTTTTTGCCTGCAGAAATGAGCCACATTACAACCTCGCACAGAAGAGCCCCCAGTCCATCGCCTTCCCTAAACTGCTTTATTTTGGGTAATGTTAGATGGCATTTATGTGTTTTATTTTCAGAATGGTCAGGCTGTTGTTGGTAAATGCACCTTATTGAATACCTGGCAATTAATATAAATGACATCAGACTAACTGTGCACTTTATTTATTTGTGTAGAGACCAAAACTTGCTGACCTGGACTGATTCGGCCATTTATATCTTCACACCTCAGAATGGACAAGTGCTTCTATGGACTGAAGTTAAAGGTGTGTCTGTTGCTTTAAATACCACCAACAATCCTTCAGACTAGTTAAACAACTGTTCATAAATGCACACAAGCTGTAATAAATACTCCTCTTGACATGATTAGGAACCCTAGTCAGTTGCATTGATTATCCAGACATTTTGTTCCTGATTGATTTTCTATAAACTTATTGTTTTCTGGTTTTGTAGACGTGGTCGATATTGCAGTCTACCGCAGCGAGCTCTTCTGTCTCCACGGCAGTGGACGTCTGTCTCACCTCTCCCTGCTATCTGCTGAGCGCTGTGTCGAGCGTCTGCTGCGGCGGGAGTCCTGGCCTCTAGCTGCTGTTGTCTGCTGTATGTTCCAGCACACAATCACCACCGGCAGGGTAAGCTGGCTGCCACTGTCATGCTAACATCTCTGTTTACCCTCCAGATTCCAGTCTTATCTGGGCAGAGCTGTTGATATGACTTTCTAACTTTCTTTGTTCCTAAGGATAAAGCACAGAATATACCTGTTTACCTGAGATGTCTCACCATGAATGGCCTGACCGTAAAAATAAACAGAAATGTGCAGGTGCCAGATATGACTTCTGCTATCGACTAAGAAACAGTATTATACTATTGAGTAGGGCTGCCCCAACAAAGCCCCTTTAACACTGGACAAAAAACCCACGACCAGCCGCTAACATCTGTCTTTTTTCTTCACTGGGAAAGGATATGATCGGCATTCAGTCCCAGCTTAAATGACTTTGCAGTAGACACAGGTATTATCAGCTCCAGCTCCAGACAGCAATATTGTAAACACAGTACACAAGTGAACACACTATTTTCACCCCTTTTCAGCAGAGGCAATGTAGTGTTAATGCTTCTTTTCCTCCTTGTAGTATCTAAAATCTTTTATTATGAAGCAGCACAAGCAGGAAATGTTGCATTTTCATGAGCAGTAACTTAACACAACTCCTCTGCAGCTGAGAGCGAACACGACACGAGACACACAAACAGTGACACAGGAGAGAAACTAAACGTCAGACCACAGAGATTCATTCATAATCAAAGGTCCTGAGAGCTGAGCACACAGACACTTTTCTCTCTGCTCTCCTGCACAGACGTGCTCAGTCTTGATACACATCAGAAAAAAAAACACATCGGTCTACTCGCACTGAGAAAAGGGCCAATCGCCTGTTTTTAGTGGGTTTATCTGCATTTAACAACCCACATATATGCAGATATATATAATTTTAGTGTTAAAACAGTAGAAGACTCTTCACATCAATTAGGGGGCAGCCATACTGTGAAATGTGCAGGTTACAGATAAAAATAAATTTTAGAAATCAGGTATCTTAACTAGATTTCTCCTGATCTGTATAAGAGCTCACTGGTGGAGTGAATTGAAGTGTTGCATTTATGAAAGCCATGTCCATCATTCCTGTTTGATTCAGGCCAGGAAATCGATTCCCATCGACCGCCTCGAACATCTCAGGTCCCAGCTCAGTGCCACCACACACCTGGAGCTCTCTGGCCAGCTGGAGGAAGTCATCACTAAACTAGAGCCTCTGGACTCCGCGTCCAGCAGCCGTAGAAGCAGCATCTCCTCACATGTAAGTGAAAGTAACTTTCTGCAGATGATATATCTGTATAAACAATTTGCAGAGTAATGGAAGCCACCATAACTATGGACAATAAGCACCCCACTTCCATTTAATCTAATTTTCTATGGGACCCATTGAATCCTGTTGCTGTGGATACCAGTCAGTGTCTGTGTTTGTTTGTTGAGGATCAGCAGGTTTCAACAGTGGAATTAAACTTGCATGTATAAATTCAGCTAAAATCAGGCAGTTAAATATCTCCACTGTGACTTGTTTTGGTCACATGACTTGTCTTGAGGTCCAAGAGCTGCAATGCTTGCAGAATAATTCTACATCAAACAAATACACCAGGGTTTTTATATTTTCTCTTCTGTGTTTAACATGTAAACAGAGCAAACAGGAATGTCCATTCAGTACATGTTTAATTTGTAAGTGAAGCATGCAGCTTCTGTTAATCTGTATACACATGTAACAGATGAGTGTATTTACAGTATGTTGATTATATCATCATCCAGGAGAGCTTCAACGTCCTGGACTGTGGAATCTACCGTGTGATCAGCCGCAGAGGGAGTCAGTCAGATGAGGAGACAGGTTCCCTCATCAATCAGTCCATGTCGGAGGAGGAGCGGCTCAAAGAGTTCAGTTTTGTGCAGGAGGATGATCAGCTGGATCATGGTAAGAGATCATCGGCTACAAAATGAACACATGCTGTCAATATAAATCACCACAAATACTTAAATCAATGTGTATTCACTTTCAGGGTTTTTGTGGCAACCCTACCCCCTTAGGATCTAATTTTATTTCATGAATAAACAGCAAGTGTTCAAATGTTAATATTATAATTACAAGTAATAATACTTGATATTAGTAGTTAATATGATAATTACCAGTTGAATACAGGGGGATAATTACCTGCAGTTTATTTTAACCAACACACATAAAGGAAGGCTGAAAAAAATGTAGGCTTGTAATGATGATATTTTTTCAATATCACAAATTTACCCTAACAATTTAATAATAATAATCAGCACCTGTCTTGTGCTATCCTCTTCTTAAAAGTCTTTCTTTTATTTTTCTTTAATCTGCACCCTCTAGCACAACTATGACTGAGGAAAGGCTGGAAAATTCTCCAGAGTGAAAGTTTATATATACCAGTTGTGGGTATATATAAGCAGAGCAAAAAAAAAAATCTGTCCACACTGATGCTAAACAATGACCACAGCACACTAGAAACAAGAAACTTATTCACACTCTTTGTTGTTTCTTCTTCACTCCTTCCTTTTCTCTGCTTTTCACTCTGTTTCTCTTAGCAGGAACAAATTCATTTTCTGTCTCCTCTGAGTTCAATGTGAAAAGAGAGTGAAATTATTTTCAGTTTTATATCATATTAAAATATCTGAATAAGAAGAAACAAAACATGAAGGAAAAATACCAAATAAGATGTTTGTATTTTGGAGCATCACTAGCTGCTGAAGGATTTTTCAATAAAAACATGTGACATGATAATAATTTTACTCTTTGACTTTGACTTTGTCATAAGAATCATGTGTACCTGTTTGCAACTAAAATTAATGTGTTTCTGATTTGATTTGAACAATACATTCAATCATTTAATCAATACTGTTGCTCTGCTGAACCAGTGGATTTGCTGTGAGAGCTGAACGATCACTCTCATGGCTGACATGCTTTACAATGTTAATATCAAATTTCTTGTCTGTTCCATTGTATCACGCATATATCACCATTTTGGTTCTTTTGCATTGTGCAGCGTTTAATTTACGTCGTCTCTATAGTGGTGTCCGCCACCTTTGCTCCATCTGCTTGCATTGTGTTCTCTGCCTCTCATCATTCCCCTCCAGTACTCCATCCATCTGTGTTTTTCCTCTGGCTCTTGCCCCCATCTTTGTTCAGATCCACAGAGCAGTGAGCGTTTGGAGGCCGAGCGATCTGAGCAAGGCCTGCCGTTCCACCTCCACCTCTCATTCCGCCCCAAACCCCCTCGCATCGCACTGCAGGCCGTCAAAGACAGGTGAACATCCAGAGAAACGAAGGACAGACCTGCCACACAGGCATGAAGCTGTGATGTGTAGCTCTGAGTTTTAGAGTCAAAAAGGATGGTTACAGGGACAGTTCTTCCCAGTTCACCTGATTTTGGGTTGAACTGTTCCTTTAACACAGATGAAATTATTTGTGGATTGTACTTTTTTCATTGTTATTTTCTTATGAGGATTGAAACTTCAACAGTGACCTATTATTGAAGCACAGCTGTGCTTTCAGACAGCTTACTTCTCCTTTCCTCTGAAGACCCACATCTACTTCTATAAATTCCTTTTCAGCAGTGTGGGGGCATGGGGCAGGTTTCATTTCCAAACATCACTCTCAGTCATTTGTCAGATTAAACTGTCCACTGGTTGTGGTTCTGTTTGCCTCTCTGGTTGTCAGATTGTAAACCCATCTTTTATATAATCTGTGAAAGGTTGTTTTATTGTTTTATTATCTTTTTCTCAGTGTTTCTAGTTTTGTTAAAAAGACAACAGAGAAGATCAACACCCTGCAGATGAACTCTGAGCTCTGGCAGAGACCTGAATTCAGAGAGGGCGGACAGGCTGACAGCACAGCTCTGTACTCAGAGGAAATGGACAACGAGTAAGTACGGGCCCATAAAAGTGGACTGGAACCAATTTCTGCTTTATAAGAGAAACAGTTATTAGTCCATGCTTATTTCTTTCTTTGACTTTAATGTGGACCTTTGTCTTACCAAGTTTTACTGCATAATCCTGTATAACAATGAAACCAAATAATAATATTTGTCGTCACAGAGTTTATGATGAGATGCCAAACACAGAGGCTGACATGCAGGAACTTCGAGCATCAACAGAGCGAGCTCTGTAAGTACTGCACGCCATCTTGTTAGAATTTTTGACAACCTTTTCCCCCAGATTTAACCCTAGAAACTGAACATTCATTTACTTGCATTTTTTCAATGTCAGCTCCCAGATTCAGGATCCGTTGGTGTTATTGGATCCAGTCTGCCTGAGAGAAACTCTGCTGGAGTGGCTGCCAGTGCTCGAGCGAATACTCGGCCCTGAAGAGCTCAGCTCAGCAGCTGCAGGTGACTCAAAGATCGATGGACCAGCAGAGGAGCAGTGGGAGAGGGAATATCTAAACCCCTGCTCAGAGCAACAAGAGGCGTCTTCCTGCTCACCAGGAGAACCAACAGAGAGTGTTACAGAGCAGGAGAGGAAGGAAGAGTCTCCTGAGCTCGAGGAAAAAGAGGACCAGTGTGACTCCACTGAGAAGGAGCCTGAAGTTTCAAATGAAAGTTGTCCAGAGCTTGTTCGAGTGGCATCTCCCAAACCCGTACCATCAGATCTCTTAGCTAATCTCACCCAGTTGGCAACGCTGTACACTGAGCTGAGCTGCTTCAGAAACCAGGAGAACGAACAAGCATTGGGGTGCACAACTTTCCTGCGGCGCTACTTCTTTCTGCTGGACAAAGAGCGTGTGAGAAGAATGTGTCTGCTTTGTTATCAGGAGCAGCCGGAGGTGCAGAGCTCCTTCACCGAGGCCATGTTAGGTCAGAAGCTTTAAATCATGTCAGACCCACTCTGATTTAATGTGTTGTATTTTCAGATTTCACAAATATGGAAAACGCACTTAAACAGGAAACAAAAAAAGAGCTGTAGAGCTAAAAAAGTGTAAAAAATGTTGCACTTTAATATTCTGTTATTGAGTTATTTTAGTTTTTATTTATAAAAACATTCACAGTATCCACAGGGATCCTGCTCAGTACGAAGAAGCAAAGAATTTGATTTGAGTAATTTCTAGGTCTGGAGACAATCTAGTGACTCCCATTAATCTCTGATTCTCTTGTATTTTAATCTTAAATAATTTGTAAAATGAACTGCTTGTCGTCCTCTGTAGAGCTCACTCAGAGCAGTAAGGTGGTGGATGTTATTCAGAGAGGTGATTTACTGAGATCACTGCGCAGTCTGAGAGAGCTGCAGCCCTGGAGTGCACCTCCTCTCCTCGCCCACTTACACAGGTCAGTACATGTATTTCTGTCACTGTCAGTTCATACTTATATAATATAATATTTATATTGAATCACGGTTGTGTTGGATGTTGATGATGTTCACTAACGTTGTTATCTAGGCTGTATGAGAAACACGGGGAGGCGGCCGTACGATCGTTCTCTCAGTTCTATCCCACAATAACTCCTGCTGATGTCATGACCATGGCTCAGAAAAGCCACTTCCTGGCATACCTGGATAATCTGGTACAGTCACGAACTGAGGGGCACAGGTACGTCTTCAGGTTCATCTTTTTGTCAAAGACAGCAGAGACAGTGAACTCACCTTGTTGCTGAATTTTACATTAATTTCTTCTTCTAGGTTGTCATTTTTGCAGTCACTTCTTGAACCAGAGTCGCTGAGACAGGATTGGCTGGAGCTGGCACTTACCCATGATGCCCCTCAATGCTGTGATACCCTGACCCCTGACGGCCAGCCCAGGTCTGTTTCTATTAGTGTGTCAAATGTGAAACATTTATGTCCCTGTAGTTAATTATTAACATATAATCAAAGGCCCAGAAAGTGTGAGGCTAGAAATCAACCAAACTACACTTGAAAGGATGTGAACTAAGCTGCTGTCATGGATACATTTCACTACTGGATTCTCTTCAAGCTGCAACAAGTTAAAATAATAAAGTTAAGAATAAGTGTAACCGTGTATTCATGTGACTCCTGCTGCAGGTGGCACTCTCACTGTTTCAGCTGGGGTTATGGACGCCTCCTGTCTCTCCTGATTCGTCTTCCTGCAGACCTGTCCTCCAAGCAGAAGATGGCAGAGACTTGCCGCAGTCACGGGTACGTCTTATTTTCTTTGACTGAACAGGCCAAGTCATTATTTTAAACATTTTTGTGACTTTACTGATTTTACTAACTTTATATTGTCATATGCAACCTTCTGTATAATGTGTGTGTATGCAGGTATTGGACGGGCTACCTTTACCTCTGCTGTGAGCTGCAGCGTCGCACAGAAGCGTTCTCCACCATCTGTCAGCTGGATGACCTCAGTCTGCTGGAGGAACCTGAGGGTAAAACCAAAATCTTTTTCTTTCACACGTTCAGGCAGAAGCAGAAATATAATCTCTTTTGAGCTGAGAGGAGAGTTCGGAACAGTAAAGGTGTTCAATTAATTTACCCCGATTGTTATCAGTCTAAATATGTTCTAAATGGTTTAACACCAACAAGCGTCAAATTAGAGTAGATTTTCCATTTGGCGAGTAAATCTCAGGAGGCAAACCACCACATCAGTGTGTAAATATTTGCACCATAGCAGTCGTGTAATGAAAGACTACACTGAGAGTGGTGTGTGTTTGTTGTCACACTACTTCTGTCATCTGCTGTCTGTGTTGGGACTTCATAATGTATTCAGGTGCATCTTATGAACACTGAAATCTATATTGCTTTGTACGGCAAAGTCATCATAGAAAACAGCAAACTCAGCCATATTCTTGTACAACAGGTCACCAAGTACCTTTGTGATAATTTTCAAGTTGCTTTATGCTCATACTAAATATACAATGTTGTTAAGAATAGTTAAATAAGAAATATTCCACTATGAATAGAAAGGGTTACTGTGATACACGCTCTCTGCTCTTTTCCAGGTGTTGAGCCACAGACCTTGGACGAGTGGAAGCTCTTGATCCAGTTATCTCAGCAGCGCAGCAGTGTGGGAGACTCCGAGCAGGTCACTGGTGTGAACGGGAGCAGCTGGTCCAATGGCTCGGCAGACTGCGGTGGAAAGATCAGCCCAGAGAGCCTGACGCTGATGCTGGCTCGGACAGCCGGGCCCGACCGCGCCATGGCCATCCTGGAGGAGTGTGGCGTTCAGCTGGTCCTCTCGCCGCACTCCGAACTGGTCTGTGAGCTGCTGAGAGTCGCTGAGAAGAGGCAGAGGTGGGTCAGCTTACCAATTAGCCAACTATCAAAGTTTTTGGGAGTTCTAGCAGTTTCTTCAAATATGTTTTTAGGTGTAGAAAATTTTAAAAAACAACGAAACATTACACTCATTTATCCCGTGTTGTGCTCTTTTGGTTTGTGCTCATGTTCTCTAATGGGAATCTTGCTTTTTAGCTACCTCACTCAGATCATTCTGGTTATACATTTGATTATCCTGCTATAATGTTGTTTTTGAAAGAATAATGGAAAAAAATTGTATGTACCATTCTGCACTGTATCAAAACATTAACCTGCAGGAAAAATATTCTTTAAAAAAACATCCAAACCCATACACAAAATTCTCCATTCTGTGTTCTTTTAACTCCTGACTAATGAGGGGATTATCTGACATGATGGGATTTGAAGGCTTGTAATATTGGCAGAAATGCTGTCTGATCCATCAGCTTTATTAAATTTGTCAGAATAAATCTTTTGAGGTTTCTCGGTGGTATGTAGACTGTGACTGTTATCTTAGTGGCCTGAAAACCTCTTTTTAATAAGTAGATATTTAGCCAAAATGTGTCTGAAATAAGAATAAGAGAATCAGTGTATTTTGAATGGACTTATTTTTTGTGGATATCTCAGTACTATTCCTTTCATTTCCTGTTTCAGAGCGATGATCCAGACGATGCTGGAGCGCTGCGATCGCTTCCTGTGGTCTCAGCATGCCTAACCAAAGATCCCTGCTGTGTGGAGAGCATCTCTCTACAAGATAACTAACACTGTATGTACTAAATCTCCACAGTAACTGCTGCTGAAGCTGTGACTTAATTTATGCACTGTAATATTTATCAAACCTTTTCAGTTTAAATGAAACTACTTATCCTGCCAGTGAAAACAGTATTATACTTTTACTTTACATTTTTTTGCACAGATCTTTTGAGTATTATATTCTTCATTCCATTTGCATGACAGTTTTATCAATATTCAGGTGTATGTACAGGGGTATCATTACACTATTCTTTTTTTAATGATTCAGGTTTTTTTGCATGTACAGGTTATCAAATACCTCTATGACAAAAAATACCATGCCATGAAATGTTCTAACCAGGTAATATTATGTGAATAAAAGCTGTCTGAATGAAACCTCTTTTATTTCCATTGTTTGTTTGTTTTTAACAACAAAAGGTTTCAACGAACTTGATGATCGCCACGCCGGATGACTGTGTGTTTTTTTTGCTCATGTGTGTCAGGAACATTGGAGAAAAGTCCACATAAAGAGCAGAGTAAAAACATATACAAGACTGTAATACACTCTGCAGATTAATTAATAATTTTGTGCTTTTGCTTATTTCTACACACCAAAAGCATAAAAAAAAATCAATTCAAAGTTTCCATCTTTTTCTGCCCCTGTGGACAAAATCAGTAGTGTTTTCACTGTAATAACCACAGTTTGCTGTAAGTCTGAGAAAATGTTAACACAGGCTTGTTTCATTTGATTTCCAGGAGAATCTAACCCAGTGGCAGGGGTTAAGAATTAATAGACAGATATTCTCAGGGATGGTCTGATTATTAACCTACGTATGTCATATAGAGACATCAGTATATAATTGAGACTGTTTTATAATGAGTGAAAAAACTCCTTATAATAGCTTTAAAGCTACTAAAAGGAGTCCAGTATCCACTTTTGTCCAACAGGGGCCTCCAAAATCAACACAGTAGAAATGTTCCTTGTAGTAGTAGCCTTAAAGAGTATTTTTATTCAAATTAAAACAAAATCCAACTTATTCCTAGTATTCAGCTATGGAAATAATAGTTTATTTGTTGAGGTTTTGTGAGGTTGGACCAAAACAAGCACCTAAAATGATCTAAAAACACAACCAGAGGCTGCTCTGTTACAAAAGACGGTGAACTCACTCGCAAAAAATTCCCACATTTGAAATCTAGAACATCAACGGCAGCTACAGTGGATGATGGGTAATGTGGGACAACAGAGATAATATTAATAACGACGTAATGAAATGGCACTCATGACTCACTTGATGGTATCACACACCTGGAGCATCAAAGAGACGAAGCGGGCAGAGAGAAGACCTTCACATTTGAGTTTTGAAGGCTCATTCCAGACACAACCAGATGAGTCACGTCCTCTGAGAGCTTTCTGTCTGATCATTAATGCTCCTTAATGCTCTGTATCATTTCCCAGAATCCTCTTCACTTTCCTCATCCTCCAGGTCGCCCACCTGTGTGTGGCAGAGGGACGATCAGATTGAAGGTTTTGGCACATGGCGAAGACACAGACATACTTACAGTATGACGAAAATGATTCACAACAAATGAACCTTATGTGTCACTGTGAAATCCCATTTGGCTGCTCAATAATAATGTATCTGTCCTTTAAATCTGCTGCTGAAGTTTCTTGGACAGTATTTGAAGATATACGTCCTCTGTTCCCTTCAGGGGTTTGTGTAGAATTGGTTCATTTAATTGAAATGATCCAAATATGACAGAGGGTTTTCATCATGGCTGAGAGGACAGAAGTAAATTTGATTTGAAAGCTTCTTCGCTCGAGGCAGCACCGAGTCCAGTGTTTGATGTTGCGTTCCTGTCACCAGGAGGACAGATAAGGGGATTCTGCACATACCTGTTGGCCCTGCTGCCAGTGTATAAATGCCACAAACTACGCTCTGAGCTGAACACACACACGCACTCACACCGGTTGGCTCTCAAGATGAGTCACGGTCGGCGCAGTGGTAAGATACTATGAGCGGGATTCGTTTTCTAAAACTAAAGTAAATCCTTTCTGCACAGATTGAACCATTTTAACATTCTAGATGGACACAGCACTCATGGTGAGTTTCTGTTTTTTTTCCTTCTCGTTTATTTTTAATTAGTTTGATAGAATAAAGTGCCACGTTTCTTGAGATATTCAGTTGGATGTGTTCTGGTTTCAGGTGTCCGTCTCTCTGCTTGGACTGACTCTTGTCCTGCTCTCCTTCCCTGAGCATGCTTCACTGAGCAGAGAATTTGACAACACCTCAGGTAGGATTTCTGCTGGATTATTACTGACAAGACTCAATACTGAGGAGCTTTTATAACTGGAACTAAGTTTTCCTTTGTGGTCTTTTCAGGGACTGTGTATTTGGGGTCTGTGTTTGTGAAGGAGGCTCTTCAGAGGGCGATTGAGCTGACTGATGCTGCATACACACGCACAAGTGAAAGGTAAAAATTTCTGGGGCAATACCCACCAGAGCCATTCAGAGCCCTTTTAAACAGCAGGTGCTGAACATTAACAAAGGGCAAACTGAGCAAGGTTTGTGCATTTTCAGCATTAATCTATTCTTTAATTAAGCATAATTGAGAACTCTTGCACCTAATCATTAATAAACCCACCCTGGGTAATGATAGAAAACTATAACAGCTAATACATGGTAATATAGTGTTTATTATTGTGTTGTTGTCTATAAATGAATACCTTTGCATTGTAGACGAGTCATATGTGGTATTCTTACCGGTTAATATAAACAGATAAACATAAAAAACAATAAATGATGCAATTAAAACTGTGTAATGTGCAAGATAAACTATTAATGGCACAAAGGTCTGGCATAACAAGCTTTAAGTCAGAATTCTAGCTTTAGTAAAAATCTGTCCGATATTGCATGTTAAGTTCTTAAAGAACTTGTAGGCCTATTTTTCTTGAATACAGGGCTGTTTTCGAATAAAATAACAAAATATATGGACCTGTTAAAAAGGGGAAAGATAGAGCAACATGATGACTTTAAAAGCAAAGCTATTAATGTTTCCAGGGTGAAGAAGTCTCTGTCTGAAGGTGCCCTGAGACCCAGTGACCTGCTGGCTCAGTTTAAACAGACTGAAGCCAAAACCAGGACTCAGATCTGGGCTGCAGAGCTGCTGGACAACACGGTGGAGCTGATCAGAGAGATGGTCTACACTCACACTATGGTGCAGCCCCGCCCTCATGGTACCGAACAGCAGCATCACTCTACACATGGAGATGCTTCTCATTATATCCTCTGGATTTAGATCTCAGTTAGCAGCACACTGATTTTAGTTTAGCAACTGGACAGACTGACGTATAGAATAATTCTTCAGCCTGTTTCAGTCAGGACTCAGAATCACCTGTTGCAGGGCAGAAGTTGGTATTCTCCATTTAAAACATGCTAAGAGTCAGAGGATATACAGTCACTAAGTCTGAGCATGCTGTTGTGAGTTGCTTGACAGGAGTGTGACACGGGTTGACCAAAGATCTTGGAACAAGTTTGGATTTTAATATATAGTTTAGTTTTAAGTTTCACAGACAGGCTTAACCAGGCTGTGCTGCAGTAGAACATGACACAGATCACTGATTTATGAACAGATAAATAATCTGGTTCCCATCTCGAAAAGATCTGAGTCTATGAGGAAACTAAATCTCCTGCTATATCTTCTTAGACATAAATTCTATATGAGGAGTCCGTGTTAGGGTGGCATCTATCATAACGCCCAGGTATTCATATGAAGAGATTTGTTTAATTTCTGCATTGTGAAATTTTTGCCCGTCCCATCATTTATTTTCATATAAATGCACCAAACATGTTCCCAGATCTGCAGCTTGCAAACTTTTCTCCAGGTCCAGGCTTACAAGTGGGATTTTACGTTTAACATTATGCATCAGTTTTCCCTCAGTCCCTCAAGCTATTTGAATAAATGTTAATTATTATAATTTGTTCCTGTCTGACCCCAGATTGTGTGACTTTCTCTGTCTAAGTGGAGGATTTATGAATTTCACTCGAGTCATGTTTCTCTGCACTTACTGTATTTCACACTCTGGGCACTGTGTCAGAAAAGAAACTATTCGAGGGTACAGAGACCCACAGAGTCCACTAGAGGTCCCAGAATCAAGTCCTTGTGAAGGTACCAAATAAATGTTACATGCAATTGACATGTTGTTACAAATAGTTTTCTGACATAAGGCAAAGGCAAGAGGGATGTAACCATACCAAAAACTGACACCATTTGTGGTTGTATAAAATTTCTTTTTGTGCCTCTGCTTTACTTCTTTGATAAAATAAAACAAAAGCAGCCAGCCATGCCCTAAGCATGTGCATATAAGGCAGGTTAAAGCCAGCTTGGGGGGTTTCATTGCAAATATGAAGTAACTCTTTGTATGATCTAGGTGTTGTGTTTGCTGTTTGTTCCCAAAGAGCTGCTGAGTGAAGGTGACGTGGAGAATCTGCTGCAGGCGACGGGCTGCTCCGCTGAGCTGCAGAGACCCAGCTGTGACTCCGGCTGTCTGTCTGAGCGCTACAGATCCATCACAGGAGAGTGCAACAACAAGTCAGTGATCGCACAATAAAACATGGACTAACAGAAGCAGTGCTGTCTCATACAGAGTTTAATGTTGTTTTTTTTAATTTTGTTTTTGTTTTTGTGATAACTCTGTGTCTGTTCTCATCCTGTTCAGACAGCATCCCAGATGGGGGGCTGCAAACATCCCGTATTCCCGCTGGCTGCCTCCAGAATATGAAGATGCGTGGGGGACGCCCAGAGGCTGGGACCCAGAGCACACCTACCATAATGCCACTCTGCCGCCAGTAAGAGTCCTGCAGAATACTGTTGTAGTACTTAAGATCGGTCTCAAGATTTTACTCTGGCTGGAAAATCCTTATTTTGAGGTTCGAGCCTTTTGGGTTTGAGCCTTTTGCTCGAGACTTTTTGAATTTTGAAGTCTGATATCTAAAGAAAAGATCAAAAAAGCTTGAAAAGGGTTGTTTGTGTGAGTTGGACTGAATGGCTCAAGGAGTAAGACAACGGTTGAGAAATTTGGAGGTTGTGGGTTCAATCCTTAAGCAATATGATGAGTTTTGAAGTCCAGCACCCAGAGGAAGACTCAAAACCTTTAAGAAACCAGTTTAATTGACTGATTCAGTAGGTCAGGATGATAGAGGGCTGCTTCGAGATCATAAGGTTGTGAGTTCACTCCTTGAGCTGTTCTGTGAATTTTAAAGGCTGGTGTCAAAAGGAAAAAATGGAAAGCGCTAAGAAAGGAAATTCAACTGTCTGAGATAATAGTTCAGGGTGGTAGAGGACTGCATGACAGTCCTGAGGTTGTGGGTTCAAATCTTATGAGGCTCAGTGAATTTTGAAGTCCAACACCCAAATTCAAAACTTAAAAGCGCTGAGAGAAGATGTCTTTGTGTGAAGGGCTCTTGGTGGTGTGGTGGGATGGCTGGCCGCTGTAAGGTGACAGGTGATACACTGGCTGGTTCGAATCCTGCCCTGTTGCCAGCACCTGGAGTTGTGTCCAGAAAGTTAGAAGCAGGGGGGTTATGGGATGGAAAACCACAAGCAGGTGAAATTTTAAGAGGAGTTTTGTGACCAAAAGAACATTTTACACCACTGCTGAGATACTGTAGCATGCTAAACACATGCACATGGCAGCAGGTCAGTGTATCTTTTGCAGATTGGACTTTCCTTTCAGAAACCAGTATTAAAGGGACAGTTAACCCCAAAATCAAACATGCAGAATATTCCTCTGGCCTGTAGTGCTGTTTATCCATCTAGATTGTTTTGGTGTAAAGTGCAGTGTTTTGATTTAGATATCTGCCGTAGAGATGTCTGCCTTCTCTGCAATATAATGTGACTAAACGGCACTTGGCTTGTGATGCTCAAAGTGCCAGAAAATACATTTAAAAAACTCAACACCAGTATCTCTTTCCAAGAATCATGACCCAGTTACTCAAGCTAACTCACAGACCTTGTTGTCAGCAGTTTCATGTAGGAACTATTTTATTTCTACAGTAAATGAAACTGCTCACAACAAAGTCTGTGGATCATATTGAGTAACCGGGTCATGATTTCTGGAAAGAAACACTGCTGTTGAGTTTTTCCAAATGTATTTTTTTTGGCACTTTGAGCACTGGAAGCTGAATGCCATCTAGTTCCATTATATTAGAGATAAGGCAGACATCTCTACAGCCGATATCTCCAAAACTCGACACTTCACACCAAAACAATCTCGACAGATAAATAGCACAACAAGTCAGAGGAAAAATATGTATTTTGTCCCTTTAAAAGAAAAACATATATTTGGTTATTATTTCATTTTCACTTTAAAATACAAAAACTTTAATCAGTGGTGTTTTTTATGTCATGGTCAAAAACTGTTGTACTTTGTGTGGGGTCACATCATATAATGCCCCTTCTGTGGTCCCAAAATATGGAAAAACAGACCTTTGTCCCTTTCTCTTGTCTAGTGATTTTTGTATTATACAAAATGTAAAATGAAAACCATTTCTATGATGTATCTCATCACATTTTGACCATGACATAGAACAGCGCCTTGCACTTCCATTTAAAATTTTGTATTTTAAAAATGTTTTTATTTTAAAATTAAATAATCCGTTTTTTGTTTTTTAATACTGGTTTCTAAAAGGAAAATCCAACGAGCA
>JAJHUR010094397.1:0-19772 GCA_027495735.1 Lutjanus campechanus | reverse complement strand
CTCGCTCTATATTCTTCATTCTTTCTTGTTCACAGATCTATTGATTACATTTTGTGACCATTTCAAGAACTGCGGTAGCACTGGGCAGAAACTCAACCATGGTTTGGTTTGTTTCTAGTGTTAAAACCATGTTTTGGATGCTTCAGACTTTCTGACCAATTACAGGAAGCTCTCGTAAGCTCTTGTCAGAACTGGATAAAGGAAAAACAATGCAACAAAACAAAATAAGCCACAGGAACACATGGGTAGAGGAGGAGAGTAGATATTTAGTTAATGCTTGGGCTGATGACTTGGGCTGAAAATCTAAGACCTTTCAATTATTTTCCAAGAAGATGAGAAAGAAAGCAAACTGAACCAACAACACACCAACCAATCAACTGGTAGAGTGCAGTAAAGTGCAGATCCTCACCAGGCAACAAGATGGTGAAGCACCTACTGCAACACCACCACAAGTGCCAGATGCAACCAGCAGTTTTGCAAAGTTCTGTGTATGAATTCCTGAGTTATGGCCAAAAATGTGTTTAGTGAGGTCACTGTGACCTTGATCTCTGACCTTTGACCACCAAAACCTGACCAGTTCCTCCTTGAGTCCAAGCGGATGCTTGTGCCAAGTTTGAAGAAACTCCCTCCTAGTGTTCCTGAGATATCACCTTCATGAGAATGGGACAGACATGAGGCACTGTGAGCTTTGACCAAAATCTGATCAGTTCATCTTGAGTCCAAGTGGTCATTTGTGCCAAATTAGAAGAAATTCTCTCCCAGGGTTTCTGAGATATCGTCTTCGAGAGAACAGGAAGAACATAAGGTCACTGTGACCTTTGACCAAGATCTGATCAGTTCATCTTGAGACCAAGTGGTCATTTGTGCCAAATTTGACAAAATTCCCTGTAGGCGCTCTGTAGATATTTCCTTCACAGGAATGAGAAGAGTGTTTAATTGAACATAAAGCTTTCATGTAATTTTTAACAGTCACTGAACATTTGTATGGACTCTACACTTTTTTTGCATCATGGTTGAATTGGGGTTTACAGTGTAAAATTCACCTAATAAACATTGGTAGCATTTCCAAAACACAATATCAGAGAGATTTATGCTTGAGTGTTTATGACTGAGCAAACAATGATAGAATGTGTGCAAAATGTTTAGAATGAAACCTCTCATGTAGGATCATATGACGGGAGCAGACTTATGGTAAAATAACAAAAAGTGTAATGAAGTGAAAATGTACATTGCAGTGTTAGAGGCGATAGGGGTTGGATGTAAATACGTACTGAATGCTTTTTTTTTTGTCACCGCCACGAGAATCCTATGTGGATATGTAAAAGCCGTTTTAAAGTGCGGTGCAGTCTTGTGTTAAGACAGGGCTGAGTTTTAAATTCTAATGTGTTCAATCCATCCTGGCTTGCGTCTGTGCCGGCTTGTTTTGATAGAATAATTCTAGGTTCCATTATGTTCCTGCCACAGCCTGTAGAGCTGATTTGAATTTCTTATAATTCCAAAGTGTGTTAAGTAGCACCTCTGTGAAAAGAGGGGCGAGTCAGAGAGCATGTTTCAGACCTTCTAATGTGTAAATGTGTTTCTGATTCCTGACATGACACACGGTCAGACAGCACTGTGCATATGTGTGTGTGTGTGTGTGTGTGTGTGTTTCCTTGATCCCGCTACATGACTGGCTGCCTGTAATCAGTAATTACCAGGATTGGCTGATGGATTCTGGTTATAATGAATGATTGATGACCCCTGAAAGAAAGAGGCCGGGCCTTTTCTGTCCTCTGACAGCATGACGTGAGCACTGAATTGAAACCATTTAAGTCGAAAATGACTGGACACAGGCAACGGCTCAATAGCAGGTACCACACTGCCATTTTGAAAATGGACATGTTTGCATTCGCCCCCTCTTTGAATAGTCTGTATATTCATGTGACTCCTGAAATCTGAACTCTTGCTGCTGCCAACAGCTCAGGGCTGTTCTTAGGAAAATCAACCCAAATGGTAGACAGGCTTAAACGCTTCCAAAGAGCATTTCATTGACAAAACCACAGGAAACAAGAACACACTGATTTGTTTGTACTGTTTTCATCTGTGTAACACACTCAGAAAGTTATCTAAGGCAATTTTAACTTTGAAATACGTATTTTGTGAACACTTGGTTTCTATACTGTGAAGATTTTTTACACCAAAGGTCCTATTTCTGTAGTTTTGGTTATTTCTAATTGCTCTGACAACTTTTTACTGAACAGTTTCATGACTGAGAGAGACGTTCCTCCCAAGAAGAGCTAAAGCATTAGCTATTTTAGCAATGGCACAAAACGACATGTGTTCATATTCAAGAGACAAAGCTCTCTGATACTGTAGTAATAGTAAATAGAAAAGCAAAGGAGGAGGTTAGGTGGCATTGTTATGCACAACACCCACAGAAAGAGGACGTCGGGGTGGGTGGCAGAGTCAAAAAGACATCTGATTTATCTGTCAATGAGGGCTTCTTTTAACAATGACAATGATTAATTGTAACCACGACAACAAAGATTCAAAATACTAAACCATGATCCCTAAATCAAACCAAGTTGCTTTACTGCCTTAATACTTAAGATTTTTGTTATGTTATTGGAGAGTTTTTTCTTCTAAACACATTACTGCATTCAGGATTTTTTGAGGGGACATGAGACATGGCTCGGTTACGTGCCCAAGCCATAGTCCCCCAAAACCCCGCGAACCAACACACGAACAACACCGCCTCCTCCTCCCCTCACCCTCCCTAACGGTCAGTTACGAACGAATCTTCAGCGTTTTGTATCAGCCGAAGTTTTGAAACCCATCAACTATTATCTGATGATGATTTCATATGCAGATATCAGTTTACACAGAATACATTAGCAGTAACTTAAAGAACCCGTGTGTAGGTTTTTGCAGCATCTAGTGGTGAAATTGCAGATTGCAAACACCTCGTCTCATCCTGCCCTTTTAATCATGCAGGAGAACCTACAAAAACCACAAAAGTTGTGCTAAAGATCATATATTTAGACCCATTGTTTGGGTTTTTCCATTCCAGGCAACTGTAGAAACACGGCGGTTTAACACGCCCTCCTTCTGTACATATAAAGGGCTCAGAATAAGGTAACGAAAACACAACAATTCTTATTTTCAGGTAATAAAAACAAACTGATGAATATTACATTCAATTTCTGCCATATTTAGCCAATAGATCCCTCTAATTCTTACACACTGGACTTTTAATACATCATTTTTTGCAGGAATGTCGTCACAAACACCAACTTTGTAAAACTGAAATAAATAAATATTGTAATACTTTAATCAGTGGACCATAGGTTCAATCAACATTGTGTTAATTATTTTGGTGACAGACATTTATTTAAATGAAAATGTTTGAGAGTGCCAGTTTGACCATATTTATTTGTTGCCACATCATAAAATGGTTTGTAAGGCGAAGACAGATGTTGCCCCGCTGATGATAGTGGCATCATATTGAAAATACTTAAGTGTGTTTTTTGGAGGAAATGGACAAATGTTATGTTCAGAGGACTTTGAGGTCTCAGAAGTTGGTATTTTAATATCCCCTTTTCCCTCCCTCTCCTCCTCCCAGTCCCACGAGAACAAGATCAACACAGCCTCTGATCTCAGCATCTGTCAAACTGTTTTGATCGAGTGCATTTTTGTTTTGTTTAGACAATGAAAATGTCCAAAAAACTGCAGTGTGCACTGCACGTGTTGCTCTCAGTCTCATCTTTGATACAACCACTAGGAGTCTCCAAAGTGAGACATTTTAAAATCCTGTGCTGAGGGTCTTTAGATGCTTTGCTTCCTGCTTTGTT
The DNA here is from genome assembly GCA_027495735.1 of Lutjanus campechanus. NCBI lineage: Eukaryota > Metazoa > Chordata > Actinopteri > Lutjaniformes > Lutjanidae > Lutjanus > Lutjanus campechanus. The sequence continues at coordinate 15,942 of JAJHUR010094397.1, read as the reverse complement.
GTGCTGTTTTCCAGTGCACCACATTCCTAGTGCCACAGTTATCTATGCTTTATACTGAAAATAATTAATGGATAACTTAATGTGGCATGGTGCTTACTTTTTCAGTCTGCAGAGCTGGTGACATCCATATAACTGTTTCAGCTCACTTTTATTGTTCAGATTGATAAAATGGCTTTAATGACTTTGTCTCATGCAGCTTTATAGACAGACAGAGGAAGCGGAGAATGTCTTAAGAACCTCTGTGTGTCATAGAAGAATTGTGGAGCATCGTTCATCACTGCCACTTGTTTTCCAGTAGGCAGAGGCCTTCATGTGCGACCATTATTACGTTTACAACTCACTTGAACCTCATGTGTGAAGAACATGACTGCCGAACAAAAACTACATTCTGTGATTCGTGTCCTTTGATGTGTGAGGCAGATATTAAATTTGTGGTCAGGCCACAGGCACTTTGTGGTTTTGTTTGAGAACCAGACGGTTCTACAGTTCTCAAAACAAAGAGGGGGTGTGTCGGGGGGTTGTGGGTGGTTCTGAGCAACACATGGGTTTCATCGTGGACACTGAACGCAGCCCCGGCCTGATCCTGCAAAAGGAACCAGTGTAGAACGCTGCTGCCTCTACATGACACATCTGACATGTACAATAAATCTGGAGTGTGTGTCTGTGTGTGTTTGTCTGTTTAAAGCCATTATAGTGAGGATATTTAAGGTTAAAGTTAGAATTAGAATTCAGGTCAGGTTTGGGGTGATGCTCAAAGTTAGAGTTAGGGGCTGGGGCAAGGGTCTACAACCTGTGGCTCCACCGCCACATGTGGCTCTTCAGCTCCTCTCCAGTAGCTCCCTGTGACTTTGGAAAAAAATCATATGGACGGTTTTTATTTATTTTTATTTTTTTATTTTTTTATTTATCATTGTCATAGGTCTATGAAAACACCGAGATGACTCAAAATTTCCAGACAATGTACCTCAATAGGTTTGTGAGTTTATAACCCAACTCAAGTTACCAAATACTAAGCTTTTGTAGAGATAACTGACTTTTCCTCTTTTGATAAATTTGAATCTTTGAATTTTAGAAACTACAAAAATTGTGTTTAAAAACTTTATAATTTAATTTATTTATTTATTTTTTTTTCAAAACATAAGAGTTTGAGTCAGGCTCAAAAGTAAATTTTGATGGTGGTTAGTCTTCTTGAGTCTCCAGAAGGTCATTATGGATGACAAATATAAAAAAAAAGGGTTCAGGGGAAAAGAAAGAATTTAATAGTTGTGGCTCCAGACAGATAGGGAATGCATTATGTCAGGGATTTTCAAAATGGGGAGCCGGCCCCAGGGGGGGCACAGAGCCACTGCAGGGTGGGCGTGGTTGACCAGGGTAAAAATATTAGGCATGTGGGGAAAAACAATATTTTGTGTGTCAATATGTGACCCATACATGGTAGTCAATGAAAGACGTTTATTCCCTAAATTATTAAGTCGCGGTCAGGGGGACTGGTAGGTTTCATGACAGAGTTGATAAGTCCCATTTTGCTGCAATAAATATGACTTAAGTGAGATGAACAAGCTGAAAACTTGATCTTATTACATAAAACAGGTGTTGACAAACTTTTTTGGGGGGACAAAATTTGCAGCGGCAAAAATACAATAAATTGGAATATGTCACGTCATGTATTATTGCAGTACTCAGCTTCAGGGGCGTTTCAAGAAGGGGGACACTGGCCACCCCTGAAATCTTGATTGGTAGACCCCAAGTGCCACCTCATTATGCTCAAGTATGAGTCACTAAATATGTTTTCTTAGGTATGTACCCAACTTTTAATTTTTTACAAGGTTAATTTACTTAAACAAACAATCATAAAAATAAAAGTATTCTTCATGATGGAGTGTGGAGGATGTCTTACAGCCTGAAGAATTATGAGATAAGAGGCAGAACAGAAATGCATATTTTCTAAGTTAGATAGACATTAGGCCTGTATCAAATTGATAGACTTCCTCTCAGCACTGGTCACATGTCCCGCATTGTCCTACATAAACATACTCTTTGCCATACATTTGGTTTGCTTAGATCTAGTCACCCTATAACTTTTATTTCACTAAAATTCATCTTGGATCATTTTTAATCAATTGCTTCCCCAGTTATTGTTGGGGAATGATTGAAAAAAAAAAGTGGGGTGGAGAGCATTAACTAAACTAAAGAAAGTTTGAGAACTACTGCATTATGTCAATGAGGATCATTGCAATATAGAAAACTAGTGTGTGAGTGCATGTGTGTGTGTGTGTGTGTGTGTGTGTGTGTGTGTGTGAGAGAGAGAGAGAGAGAGAGAGAGAGAGAGAGAGAGAGAGAGAGAGAAGGGGAGAGAAGAGAGAGAAATGGAGAGTTAAATGAAAAATGGGACTGAAAAAGGTCTGCTCATTGAGTTATATGTGTCTCCTTTCAAATACACAGGAAGTAAACACACATACACACACAGACACAAGCCTGTCTGGCACCGCACCAGCCTGTATGTGTAACCGTGTATGTGTCTATCACTTATTCACACACTCAGATACAGATACACACACACACACCCCACCCCCACCCCTACACACACAGTGTATTCAGTGAACATGACATTGACTGAAATTCATTTCCTGGAGATAATGACAACTTGCCTAACCCTAACCCAACCCTACCCCAACCTTAACCCAAGTCTAGACCCCAGAATTTAAGGATTTCTGTTATGGTGACTTGCACTTGGTCTGACATGAAGAAACACTGTGTTAACATTAACCCCAGTGTGAGGTCAGCAGCACTGATGCAACACTGGGTACATCTGACCCAACATCAAATTCACCCAACAGAAGCCTTGTTTTTCGTCCAGTAACCCAACTGTAACGGAAATAACACTAACACTGGGTCAAGTTAACCTACAATCAAGTCAGCCCACGACACTGGGTCATTTTTTAACCAAAAACTTTTTTTTTCAGTGAGCAATGTCAAGATAGTGCCAGTCTGGAGCTGCAAACCTTAAATTCTCTCTTTTCCCTGGGGACATTCCCGTTTTAAATTTGGCATCTATAGGAGAGTTACGAAGATGAGCCACCGTCAACATTTAGAGGAAAAGACACCAAGCCATAGATGTAGGTTATGACACACATTATAGTCCACACAAGATTTTTTGTGTATATATTACATATTTTTACAGTTAAAGAATGTAAGAATCGATTTATGCTGTAAAAAGTGTACAGTGTAATTTCGTGAGCTTTGAAATAAACTTTAAAAAGTTTTGCCAACCTGTAATCTTTAGGTAAATGAACTTTTCTTCTTTAGAGAAACTTGAACTCGAAAAAAAGTCTTTCAAAAATCGGTAACAGTGAGCTGTGAACCAGATTTGTTAATAAATAATAAAAAAATATTTGTAATTTCTTCTTCTTCTTCTTCTTTTTTTTTTTTTTACAGTTTATACCTAAAACAATGATAAATTCAAATTAAAATGTTGAAAATGAGCCACTGGAGAGCAGCTTAAGAGCTGGAACCACAGGTTGCAGACCCCTGACCTATTCAGATCTACCCATGGAGGTCTGACACACTTCCCATCCTCACCCTCACAAAAACACGCACATTTCCTTGTTGCTATATGCTGCGGTGATGATGAGGAGATCAGCTGGTCATGAGGTCCAGCAGTACACAGGCTGACTGCTGCCTTTGTTTGTTTAGCTGAGAAACTGGACTGTGTCAGGTCAACAGAAACGTGCTACTCAGTCCACCACAGACTTAACTTTCTGAAAATATGAACTGTAGTCTATGGTGAGAGAGATTCAGAGATCTGATTCCATTTGAATTGTGTCACGAATTATGCATATGTTGTTTGTCAAATTAAAACATAATCTTACAAGTCAAGAAAGTTTAAGTTTGTGGTGCGTTTGTTGTAGTTTAGTTTTAAAAGGATACTACACTTTCCATGATAACCTACTCAGTATGTACTCACCATTATGCCGATGTGATGATAGGTTCAGATCTTCAGTTCACAAAACAATCCTGGAGTTTCAGCCGAAAACAGGGTATAACTGGGGCGGTTAATTTTTAATGTCGCGGCTTGCAGACACTTGGATTACACCACACAAGCAGGATGGAGACATTTTGTGTTTGTTTTGTGTGCTATTTTTAACGTTTTATCCGTGGCCACCATTCACTGCCATTGTACTGGATGAGGCTGCTACCCTGTTACTCCTAAAACTCCAGGACTGTTTTGGAAATTGAAGATTTTCATCCACCATCACATCTACATGGTGGTAAGTATATACTGAGTGGGTTAATCTCGCAAAGTGGAATATCGCTTTAAGCAAAGTTGGTCAGCAAACACACAAAATACATCATCAACGCTGCCCCTTGCAACGTTATCTTACCCTGAAGTGTTTTTTCATGGTCCTTCGATCAACTGGGACGAGAAAGAACAAGCAAGACCTGTTGTTGTGTGACTACATCCTGGTATGAAAACACACAGGCATCGTAGCTTCAGTGGCTAGCTTTTGGAGGGAGAAAGTCATGACATCACTTTTGGCTGTGTAGTCTTTCTAATTACGTATCTTCACAGTTTTTACTTTTTAAAATGACAAACATCATATATGTGATTTGTGCACAATTCAAAACTCAAACATTGACTACAGTTCATAGTTTTTCTGAAGTTAGATTCCATGGTGGTCCAATTCGCCTTCCTAAATTACAAGGCAAGAAAGTTGCAGTTTGTCGTAAAATTCTTGACGTATCAGACTGTGAAGATGCGTAATTAGAAAGACTACACACCCAGAAGTTACGTAAGTAATATCATGACTTTCTCTCTATAAAATCTAACGTTTGCTATTGAAGAAAGAAAGAACCAAGAGTTGTTGGATAAAACACTTTCAGGGAAAAGTGCATAAAAGAAGGGGCAGCGATGTTGGTGTATACTGTGCGAGATGAGAGATGTAGTTCACTGAGCAGTTTCAGGCAAAACTAAACTACAACAAACCTACAAAAAAATGAGACATTTCTCAAATCAAGAAAGTTGAAGTTTGTTTTAAGTTTGTTTACGTATCAGGCTGTGAAGACACATAACTAGAATGACTATATGCTCAGAAGTCGCGGAAGTGAGAGCATAACTTTCTCACTCCAGAAGCTAATGTTAGCTGCTGAAGCTAATGCCTGTGTGTTTTCGTACTGGAATATAGTCACATAACAACAGGTCTTACTCTTTCTTTTCCCGACTGATAAAAGCACCAGAAGTTGCTGGAAAAAAGACTTCAGGTAAGATAACGTTACGGCAGTGAGATTGGTGTTGGCGATGAACATTTTGCGTAGTTAAACAAAAGGAGACTTTCTTGACTTGTAAAATTCTGTTTTAAATTGACAAACAACATATGTGTAATTCATAGCACAGTTCAAACAGAATAAGAAAATAATTTGTCTCTCACCTTAGACTATCATTCATATTTTTTCCCAAGTTAGGTCCCTTGGGGCACACTGGAAGGGGCGTGACTTCGCCTCGCTAAAGATCTAATGTCAATGATTCCCAAAACAACATATAAGACTGCTGGGGAGTACCAGCAGGAGGCCTCATGTTTTTGTGTCTAAGTCATTGGTTCCCAACCTGGGGTCAAGGCCACCTTAAGGGCAACAGCAAAATCACAGGGGGTCCCCAAGGCTTCATCTGCTCTGAGGTTGTCTAAATTAGAATTGAATATGTTAACTGAAATCATAAGATCATAAGATACACTTTCTACTTGTATCTGCTTTCCTTAGATACAAGTAAGGAGGACTCCAAGAAAAACAGGTTCAGAACTGCTGATCTAAATGGCTAATAGGGACAACAATTTTCGAAACTGGTCCAGTATTGAGGATAAGAGCTGCAGTCAGGAGGAGCAAAACTGAGCTGCAACGTAATGTACAACTGGGCATCATCAAAGCACAAGATACGTTTTGTTTGGCCAGACGCTGCTGTTTTATTGCTTTTGCCAAACTAACCAGACTCCCTTTGCAAAACTGTAATTTTTATCATCATCATCTTTGTTCAGACTCAACATAAAAAAGGGAACTCACCCAAAACTTTTTGGTCAGCCTTTCCATTGTTCCAATAATCACCAACTGGTTGTTTAGTTGAAATAAACCCTGTCATCCAACACATCCACATTAGAAGCTGATATTTTTTCAGGAATCCTGAGGGACGCGGGATTACCGTGTGATTCCAGCGGGATGGGAGTGAATTTTCCCATTAATCATGGGGCTGGGATGGGAAAGGAAAAAAAAAAGTCAAAGGGAGCAGGCGGGAGCATGAATCATAATAACTATAAGTCTGGTTTTTATAATGTCATGTGTGGAGTGTGGATCGATGGGAATGTGATGGAACAGGAATCATTGTTCCACGACTGGAACAGGACGCAACAATTTTTGTATTTTTGTTTAATATTTTTGAGTGCTACGGAGTTAAATTCACTTCTTAACTCATGTAACTCATGTAAACACATGGTTCATGTTCTAAAATGGCCACAGTTTGGTTAGGTTTTGGCACAAGAACTACTTAGGAAAAGATAGTGGTTTGGATCAAAATGAGTTTATTACATCTGTCACATGATGGATGTGAAATCAGCACATAACGACAACGTAACGTAACCTTAAACTCTATGTTGACTGCAGATGTGAAAATATCCTGACTGTGCACTTTGTTTCTCCATGCTGCTTCTCTGATGTCTCACCTCCCTCTCACTCCTCTCCTGATATTTTCACATCTAACACTTTAAGTATGTCATGTGATTTTAAAGATCGTGTGTTTGACCGATTCATCCACCAGGTCCTCCTCCCTATGTGGACTTCCTCGCTCTTTGTACTTCTCCTTCATAATAACTTTGACCACTAGAGGTCACCACCTAACAATAACTATAAATATGATTTGCAATAAGCTGTTCATGCAGACGGCCTCTAGTGCTGTTTTTCTGTAAAGGACGGGCTACTGTAGTTTTTTGTGCATCACAGGGGAAGTATCAGTTATATTTGTTTTGCCAACGCAAAAATGGCATAAACAAAATGAAAATGATGTAACAAGACAAAAATGACATTAACGAGGCATAACAAGAAGAAAGGACCATAACAAGGAGGAAACGTATAACGTATAAAGATGTAACAAGATGAAAACAACATAGCAAGACAAAAATGGCTAAAAGACGTAGCAAGATGACAACAGTATGAAAGGTGTAATAAGACAAAAACGACGTAACAATACTCAACAAGACAAAAATTATGAAATAGACATAACAAGATGAAAATGATATGACACATCGAAAACGACATAAGACAAAAATAATAGTAAAAGTAAAAAAAATGATAAAAAACGATTATGAGGTAACAAGACAAAAATGACATAAATAATGCAACAAAATTAAAATGACATAAAAGATGCAACAACACGAAAACAACGTTATTAGACAAAAACAACGCTTGATGAAAATGGCATTGAATAGAAGAAAGTAAGATGAAAACAAGATATATGATGTAAGAAGATTAAAACAACATAATAACAAGACAAAAATAACATAAAAGATGCAACAAGACGGTTCTGAAATAACAAGACAAAAATTACACTGAAGACGTAACAACACGGAAACAACATAACCAGACAAAAACAACGTCAATGATCTAACAAGATGAAAACAACATTAAAGACATACAGGATGAAAACGACACTAAATATGTAAAATGATAAAGAAACAACATAAGAGATGTAACAAGATGAAATGATGTAATAACAAGAAAACAACGTAACAACACATAACAAGACAAAAATTATGTAAAAAACATAAGATGTAAAATGCGTAACAAGGTGAAGACAACCTAAAAGATCTAAACCTGTACTTGTGTATCTATCTATCTATCTATCTATCTATCTATCTATCTATCTATCTATCTATCGGGTATTTTGCGGATGTTGTGATTATGTAAATTATGCAGATGCTGGTGCAGTCAGATGTAAAAGGACATCAGAGTGAAAGGCTGGACAGCCCTCACCATGTATTTATCTCCTCTCTGAAGGATGCATTACCAAGTCTGCCTGTTTTATTTGCCGTATTTAACCAGGTTTTACAGATCAGGGCTCTGATATATAAAGATGCATCTGCTATTGTAGCTTTGTGAGTCTTCAGCCTCCATCTGCAGCCTGATTGACGCTTCTATTCACCTATAAGTGCTGCCTTCACTGCACTTTTCCTCAGCTTTTATTTTCAAATGGACGTTTCGTTTTATAGCAATCCCTTTTGACTCGGCCCTTTCACTGCCACTTGGAAGTAGAAATATAGAAATAAATGTGAAAATAATAACAGCATATGGCCGCGTCTCTTTTTTTTTTTTTCTCTCTCCCACTCTGCACTGGGCTGGAATCACAGTGTGACTGTATTACAGAAAAGGCTTTTCAGCAACAAGAACATGTTTCCATATCAAAAGGCAGCAGCGAGCAGGGCTTCTATCAGATTCATGCATGCAGGAGAGGAGCAGAAACTCATCCTTGTGTGCTATTACACACAAAATACAATGTGCCACCTTCACAATTTATCTGACTGTAAATTATTTGAGCTGGAATGTAGATAGGGAATAAAATTTAAATCTAATTTTAAAGCTAAAAATCCTGTTTTGATTTTTGTGTTACTAGAAACGTGTATAGAATAACTATAACCCAGGAGCTAAAACTGCTGAGTTTACAGTAAGCTTTAATAGACTATAAGGACAACTCCTGACTCTTACTCTTAACTCTGCCTTTACATAAGTGATTACTGGGGTTGTTCCAGTACAGATACCATCTGAAATGCTCCGATACGGCCTAAAATGCTGGATCGGGTATAAGCTTAGTCACTGAACTGATTTCACGTAACTTATTAGCCCCGAAAATTGGACCCTGCTACTTCCCCAGCAGTACCCCACGCAGCAATGACAGCATTTATAATCAAAATCATTTTTTAACACACTGGTAGAGCTATTTATCCATCTGGTGGCGTGAGCTGCAGAGTTTTGGAGATATCCGCTAAAGAGATTAAATGGAACTAGATGGCACTTGGCTTGTGGTGCTCGAAGCAGCAAAAATGTCCATCTGAAAAACTCAACAGCAATTTCTCTTTCCAGAAATAATGATCCGATTGCTCAAGATAATCCGCAGACCTTGTTGTGAGCTGTTTCATGTAGGAACTACTGTCTTTCTACTGTCTTTCTACTGGAACTATATATTAGGAAGAAACAACAAGGTCTGCGAATTATGCTTAGTAACCGGGTCATGATTTTTCAAAAGAGGGACTGATTTTAAATTTTTCAAATGTAGCTGAGTGCCATTTTGTCCTGTTCTATTGGAGAAAAGGCAGAAATATCTCCGGTCAATATCTCAAAAACTCTGCAGCTCTCACCAAAAAACATAGATGGATAAACAGCACTACAGGCTGGGGAAAAATAAGTACTTTTGATTTTTGGGTGAACTGTCCCTTTAAGTCTTCAAGCTCGAGAAGAGATAAAACGGATAAAATAAGGTCACAGAAAGAGCCTCGCACCCAGCATTTATAAATATTTCAATCTTTACATATTGTAATATCTAAAGACATGTTTGTGATGAATCAAATGAGGAGCTGAACTGGGTGTAATTTAGTATTTTTAATTGGCAGCAACATGTGGAACATGTGGAACGTTGCCAGAAAAGGCTCAGATAAATCTGACACTTTAACAGCTTTAAATGAAGACAGCATTTTGAGAAAAAAGTGCAAACATGTTCATGATTCTCTAAGTATAACCGATGTTTTAAAGACACGTTATTTTTACATGAGTTTCTACGTTTCCATTTTAAATTCAATACTACAGATAATAATGAACACAGGTACATTTTATTTATGGTCTAAAGGGGTGGAAGGAGCCTGATGAGAGTGATTCATGTCTTTTCCTGCTGATAGTGAGACGGTGACAGTGAGGGAAAAGAGATTTAAGAGATTCTTTATTCTGTCCTTCCAGTTTTTCATGACTTTGTTAATCCCACTGACTTTGCATACTTTAATGTATAATGTGCACATTTTTATTTTTACATATTTTATCTCTACATACTTCAGATTTCTGTTTTAATTTCAATATTTCTGTATGCTTATATGTACTTATATGCTTCTATTCTTGAATGGGAGCAACTGTAACTCTAACAGTTTCTCCCCGGGGATCAATAAAGTTTGTCTGATTTTGACTCTGATTCTGTATCATTGTTTTCTCTTCCTGTTTTAATTTGTGTGTGTTTTTTTTTAAACACCGGTGTATTGGTATTCCGCATATGCAGTTTTATTGGGTGGAATTATTGACTCTTTAAGGTCATGTTTGCCCTGGGTCTTAATTAAAAGTATCACACTCTGTTGGTGATTTTGAAGGAGACAGACAGATTTCCTGGTGTGTTCTGTCGACGACTCTAAATACTGCTCTTTACACAAGCTGCAAATTAAAATATGTATATAAAAATAATAAAAAAAATCTCTTTTTTCTTTAGATGACATTAATTACACAGCTGATAATGTTGTAATAAATAAATGAATTAACATTCTGAAATGGTTGTTGATTCTTGACCCCAGTGAAAAGTCCTTGTGTATTAAATTTGCTGTCAGGATGAGGGTTAAAGCGCGTATTTTCTATTTATGACGGTACAAACGGCATTTTATGTAACAGAGTATAGTGTGGAATAGAGAAGAATTACATGTAGCTAATCAAATACTGATATATCATTTGCAAAGACGGAGCGCAGTGCGGAAAATGTCTGGTTTTATGAGCAAAAGGTTCCACGCAGAGTGAAAAACCAGAAGATGAAGTCCTGTGGGTCCATAAAGTGAATTAGAAAAAAATATGTTGAATTATTACATAAAGAAAGAGTTGATCTTATGTATCTGTATAATTCAACTTTGCTGATGTGGGTTGTTTTCCCCTGAGAAATGTACAGATTTGACCTCTTCCTTTTACGCTATTTATTTTACCTGGTAAATATGTGGTTAATTATAGGCTTAGATGAATTATAGTATATTGTTGGGTGATAACCTCTGATAAATAAGTAGGTAAACACATAAAAACTACAGTTGAAATACCAAGAAAAACCTCCACTGTGACTCAGGGGACTGTGGAAAGAAGGGTTATATCTACATACACTGTGCCATCAAAAATGTGATCAGTTATTTTGATTGATAGGTTATCAGAAGACTCCAAATCTTCTGATCTTCCAAATAATAATAATAAAATGAAAACACATTGAATTTTTAAATGCAATTTCTTTCTTTCTTGGTTCAGCAGTGTGTATTCTGACGTTTGTGTGGAATAAATAATTGTACCCACAATTTAAAATAGCCTGTAAAGTAAAGTGAATGTAAGTCATGTTTCCCTGCAGTGACACAAGTGTGTGGACTTGTTCTTTAGACTTGATTGAAATCAGTTGTTTTAACGCATTAGTGTGACAATAAGCTTCAAACAGACCTCTGCCTCTGTGGCGGTAATCATTTCTCGTATCTAAACGGCGCATTTTCAAATCACAAACTTATCTGTGAGCATGTGTTAAGACCCCATTGAGAGCTAAATGCAATCAGCGCGTCCCCATTAAGGTCTGAACTGGGAATCCACGTTCCTCCAGTCCCCCCACCGCCTGCAGCACTCAGCGCATGTTGATTAGCGGTGTAAATATGCAATAAGTTCTCTTCTCCGGCCTGAATGGAGGCGATAATGGGCCGTTATCTTATCCCGGTCAGGGGGGAAATGTTCGGCTGTTGACCCGCAGAGAGGGAGCTGCTGACGGGGAGGAAACGCGCTGATCTGCTCCCCGCGGAGAAGCGAGCGGAGGGCCGATAATGAAATGAAACCACAGATATACTGTATAATGCTCAGAGGCTCCTGTCTGACATGGAAATATGGTTAATATTCATTTACCCGCGCAGGGAAGGAGAAATAAAAGCTTTGATTGCATTGTTACTCACATGTAGATCCACAGGTCAACATGCTTTATAAATAACCTCTATAATATCACTTCATAATAGTAATATTTTTGTTTATAGGCAGCTGGAAAGTAGGACTCCAGGCACAAATCGCCTTACATCACAGGTTTATTTCATCCCTGTAAAAAAATCGCCATTTTTTTGTATGGAGTTTGGTGTGTCGTGTCGAGTTTTTGTGTCGTCAATTTGAGGCCTATTAACAGGCCTGAAAGGATTTAAAATAGGGTTTTTAATAAGAATATTTATTTTGAAATTACTTACCAGTCGACCACTGCTATGCGCAAAATTACTAGCGAGCTGTGAATTAGGGGGAGACCTGGAGCAGTTGTAACAGGGGGCAGCTGTAACACACTCAATTTCTCCAATGAAATAGAAGCGAGAGTGATGACACTTATTCTGCAAAAGTTCAGCAGGATTCTGTTTGTGAACAGGGAGCAGGGTTATTTTACTTTAAAACAAAAAATTTTTGCATGACCGATACTGGATTTTGGATTTTTGGATTCTGATATTCTTTATTCATATATATACAAAATACAAAATTACAGCAGGGCACTGTGATTCCACTTTGATTATAAACAATTATAAGTTTAAAAAAAACATAACACAAATAGAGCAACTTGAATTAAGGAATACATAAAGGGTACATAAAATGCTGCTTATAGAATAAAAAAATAAGGAAAAATAAAAACAATCAGGAATATATTCTATAAAAAATATTGAGCAACATTTACGCCAATAGCAATATAAACTAATAAAACGGATAATAATGGGTCGATAAAATCAGCTGACTAACATATCTGTCTGACTCTAATTTTGAGGAACAGAAGTTAGTTCCTGTTAGTTCCTGGATGTGCAGTATTTTTTTCTTCTGCTGGCTAAACGTTAGACGGCTGTGAATTTAAAATGACATCAGTTTAATCTCGAGGCTGTTGGTTAAAAATGATCATGATGAACAAAGTATGCTGGTATAAGTGTTACTGGCCAGCATGTGGGATTTTGCGAGACCGGGGGCAGTTGTAACGTTGTGTTAATTTGGCCCCTGAGCCACATTAAATTTAAATAGAAAATTATTTGTAATTCAGTTCAAATAATTAAAAGCTATAGTTACCATGTGAATAGGTTGCTAGTCTTTGAAAAAAAAAAAGAGAGACGAAAATAGACTTTTGCTTTGAACGAACGTGATGCCAAAAGAATTTGAACCATGTACACAAATTCTTAAGTAAACTTATTAAAATACAGCAGTAATGTGATTACTTTGAGGTGTGCTGTTATTTGACATACAGTGTCTTATTTTACTACTTCTTGCATTAAATTTAATATTTTACTAGAGTCAGACAGATACATCAGTCAGCTGATCACAGCTACATCGGTCTATCAGTATCAGCATATTTGTTGTCTGATACGTGCTGATGTGAAAACCTTTTTATTTTTATTTAGACAAAACATAATACAGATTATTTTGTATTGTTTTTATTTTTTTATTTTTATAGGCAGTACTTTATGTATATGTGCTCCTTTTAAAAAATTCAAGTTCATTATATTATATATCATATAATATTTTTGTTTTTTTTAATATAGCATTTATAATAATTAAAAATGCTAGTAAATGTTTAGTATTTGGTCAATAACTTCTATTGTTACACTGTAACATATCCATCCTCCAAAACATATATGTAGTCACAAATGTTTGATAAACACATTTGTGGGATCAGTGCAATATTGGCCAACATATTAATGTATTTAATTTTTTTTTTTTTAAACTCACTAATATCATTATCAACATCAGCCCTAAAAATCAGTTGGGCTCTCTATTGTAGTCGTGTCCTTATTAGTAAAAATAGATCAATTGTAGTATTAATCAGGGCGCATGCGTATGTTTCATATATGAAAAGATGATTGTTGTATTTCAAGTAGTCAGTGAGTTATGAAGGAAAATGTAAAAAAATGTTACAGTTGCCCCCAGTCTCCCCTACTGTCGTATAACTTGTTATAATTACAAGCAACACAAACTGTTTTCTTCTTCTACGCCTCCTGACAACAATTTAAAGAACCCTGTAACCCCTCCTGTCCCGGTATCATTTGAAGATTATGACTTGGTTGATACATGACTTACTTTAGGTGTGTATGAAGGCCCTGCTGTCCGCCCCCGCACTGTAAACACTGCTGTTAATGTGTTCCACAGATTATGATGCCTTCACTGACAAGGAAATAATCGGATTACTCTATAGGAAGAGCCTCTGTGACCAGTTTCCAAAAAGTCTGCAAACAGTGCGGATTATCTTAATTGAATTAATTCTCAATACACAGATCTGCGGCTGCAGCAGCTGATCCCAGAGCAGCCGCTCCGCCGTGACGTCAGCGGGCTATAAAACCAGCCCTGCTCCCAACTGGTCCCATTAAAACCAACAGACCAGACGAGCTGGCGGAGCCGCGCACGCAGGGAAGAAAAGTCCCCTCCAGAGTCACCATGACGCACTGTTAGGAGAACTTTTTTTTTCCACGGAGATCTCTCAGTTCGGGACTTTTCATATTCCACCGAGCAGTTTTCACTTTCCCCGAGTTTTCCCGTTCCCGAGCCGCCGCCGCACCGGTGTGATGCCCGCCGGGATGTTCAGCATCGACAGCATCCTGTCCGGCCGGCCGAGCTGCAAGGAGCCGCTGCTGCTGCACCGGAGCGGCCCGGTGGTGCTCTCCGCCGGCCTCACGGACTCTATCTACACCGACTACAACGGACTGTACTCGGCCACTTGCGGGCCCTCTCCCCCCGGGATTCAGTCCGTGAACGGGACCCGGATAGGATATAACGGCTACTACTACGGACAACTGCACGTCCAGGGCGCAGGAGGAGCTCCGCCATGCTGCAGCTCCGTGCCCGGCCTCAGCCCGCAGCAGTGCCCCTGTATCCCGGCAGGTAGGAACACCGAACTCCGGTCCTCTTTCATACCTTTACCAGCTTGTTTGAGTTTGTTTTTTGCTTTTTGACTTACTCTACCCTCATTTTACTCCCCCGTTTTCTTTGTCTTTTGTTGTTAAATAGCTATCCGAAATGAGAAATCCACTCCACTGAAGCTGTTGCTGCACACATGCTTCATAATAAAAACAATATTTAAGGACAGTTATACCGACTTAAAATAAGACCGTGAACGCCTTAGTGAAGAAATAAACACAGGTTTTATCCAATTATGTCCCAAATGCATTTTTGTATTTGTCTGCGTAACAGAATATAAAGTTAAAAGTTAGAATTCAAGTGTTATTTTTGTAGACATTGTATGGTAAACAGTGGTTTAATTTGTTGCATCGGCCTTCATTTTGATTTAAAATTCAAATTCTAATACTTTATTTAAAGTACTGATTGTTATTCCTCAAAGGCTGAATTTATAACCCATGATTCTTAATATTTTGTTGTGTTTCAATTTGTTTCCAAGACAAATATTCTGTCTAATCTTGTGCGTAAAACAACGAATTTTAAAATTATTTTACGCGCGAACTTAAATCTGGACATTTACGCACAGAAACCTGTTCCAAACACTGTGGAACATCCAATATCTGATGTCAGACACGTGTGAAGTTTTTTTCTTGTTGGTGTGATGTCCCCGGAGCTGTTGTGGGGATAAATGTCACTGACCCATTTCCAAATGATCGATTTACGCGTGAAACACTTTATACAAAAGTAAAGACTGTTTGACTGCCTCATTTTTAAAAAATCAATAATAATAACAAACTTTATTTACGTTGTTTATGTAGTACTTTTTCTTAATAGTGTTACAAATTATTTTATAAAAAGAAATACATTCAGAACTTAAATATTCTCGTGCGTAAAAAGACAAAGTTTATCCCAAAGTTTCATATTTCTTCTATTTTACGCATCAGCTGTAATCTGCACGTACACAAGCGAAGCCAGAGTTTCCAATTAGCCTCGTTACTCATCCACAGTGTTTATGTGTGTATACACGCTGTGGCAGTTTGA
>JAJHUR010094396.1:0-35800 GCA_027495735.1 Lutjanus campechanus | reverse complement strand
CTACCTTAGCCAATTATCACCACTTATGCGGTTGTCGCGTCCCTCCCTCGTCCCTCACCAAAGAAAAAAAAACAGCTGTGCAGGTCCTGTACGTGGCTGAGAGCCGAGCCGGATGACAAGGGCTTCAATGAATAGCTTTAGTTTATAACGCACCACATTTAATTGTCGGTAACGGTAACGGCGTTGCAACGATGGGAAAAGTAATTAATTAGATTACTCGTTACTGAAAAAAATAACACCGTTAGTAACGCCGTTATACTCTAACGCCGTTATTACCAACACTGCCAGGGAGAGGCTGCTTGAATGCCGAGGTCAGCTGCGTTTGCGCTATGTTGGTTTTTCTTCTTGTAGCGGTGATATTTACACTCGGGTGGTGCCGTTTTAGGTGAGTTAGCATACCTGATCTCAGCTGAACAGTGTCGGCACACCGCCCTCGTTTTATCCACCTGTCTTTCTCCGTTGCAATATTTAACCAAGAAGACGAAGTGTTCCCAAGCAGGAGACTTTAGCGACAGGGGAGGGTCTTTAAGCTCCGGTTTACTGCTAGCAGTAGCCATCATGCGCACGGGCTGCAGGTGTAGCTTCACGTGTAGCTGCACATGTTAGCGGCGGAACGTAAACACACGCAACTGCCCGTGAGCCCAAAAAAAAAAAAAAAACTTCCGGCCCGTGAACTCACCCGTGCACAGCCCTGTACCGAACCGAACGTCGCGTACCGAAACGGTTCAATACAAATACATGTATTGTTACACCCCTAGTAATGAATGAAAAATGCATCTGAACTACCCCCTGTGTAGAAACGCCTTTCACTGTTGGACTTTACTGCAGGTTCTGGTGGAGATTTAAACTGCAACAGGATTATGCTGGAGCTGTAGAGCAGCCAGAACACAATACAGTCACATCCAGTGGCGGAGGAGATATTTTAGTATTGAATTATTTCAGCAATGTCACGCACTGACGTTTTAGCCTGTTATCAGCTCCAAATCAGTCATGGTTCATTCTCAGCTAAAATCATGAATTAGCTATGCTGCAACAGACTGACACTGTTAAACTTTGTGGGAAAGGTTTTGACCGTCATGCTGATTGTGACAAATAAGACCTTTTGTGTGGGAAAAGTAACCTTTAGTGTTGACTGTACCAGATAAGAGGGAATGTTTCTGACTTTGCTGTCATCCTGACAGGTGAGTTAAAGACATCAATGATTTCTGGCCTCATGTTGACAGTTCATTCCTCTGTTGTTCGACAAGTGAATGATCTCCTTGTTTGGGTGCAGGAGGAAACAGGAGGAAAATAGCAATGTCATTACTGCTGTTGTTTTATTGTTATGTCGTCAGCCTCACTGTATCTAATGGCTGATTCACTCTCACTCACACAGACATGAAGCACAGGAGCCACTGCCGTCTTTGCCTTTCATTTGCTGAAGTGTGATAAAATGGCCAAACAAATGAAAAAGCAGTATTTTAAATTAACAAATAAATGAATGGGATGCAACTAGAGTCTGTTTCCACATAAAGTATTTAAGAGTCTCGCTGCTGCTGTCCAGGAGACACTGCATCAGTTCGACAGGAGGAGGTGGGGAGAGTGAAAAACAGCCATTGTTCTTTTCCATCTTGTCAGGGAGGCTCCAGGTGTCTTATAAAGAATTTACTGTGCCTGTAGCATTAAGCAAATGTGGAGACACTCTTCTCTTTTTTTTGGCGTAACTACCTCGCCATGATAAAACCAGCTGTCAGGAGGCAAAGCAAAGCAGAGATCAATATGGCTGTGCTTTTGGAGAAGATTACAGCATAAATCCCCAAAATTGACCTATATATTCGTTGCTGGCTATTATAGAAAATACTAGAAGACAGTTCTTGTCTGATTGAAATACTGAGAAAGCCAAAAAAAATGACAAAATAAGGAACTTTTGCACACTAAGAAAAGCAGTAAAACATCAAGCATTTTGTGCCTTCAACATAAAAGAATCATCAACACTGCACTCTGGATGGAGAGAAAGCAATTTGGACAAAAGACAAAAGAGCATGATGTCAAGAGGTTAGAATGATGAAGAATAATAAAGCATTTGGGGCTTATTCATGTAATAATGGTCTGGTTTCAGGCAACCCTCATTATACTAGGCAGTGGAGACCCACAGTGAGGATACACACTAACACTGTGTGGATAAGCTTTTGCTCCATATACAGGATATTTATTACACTGCAATACAACAACAAGTACACAAAAGCATTTCTGTATTTTAATATTGTTCCAAAGCCAAACTTAAAGGCATGCCATGAAGGATTTTCCTAAAGAAAAAACTGTATAGACTAGGGCTGCTTATCCCCCTTACTTACTATCCTTGGGTACAGATTTGATATGTATTGTAATTCTTAAGTATTGTGATTCTACAGGTATTGCCATTCAATATTATGATTTATTGCAATTTTTAACACTAGACCATGGTATAGCATTGCTAGATTTAGGTGCCCCTGCTCATCAAGCTAGAGTTATAAGAGCTATAAGAAAATAATAAATAAAATAAGATGTCAGACCAAAATTAATAGTGCCCCTGGCTGTGTTTTCAAACTCATTGGGAATTCTAAGTTTGAGTTTAGACCCTTTGAGGTTGCTGTAGCTTTTCAGTGTAGAGTGAATCCAGTAATATTAATATATTGAGTTAGCAATCTGAAGTCAGCAGATATTAGTTTGTTTCCACAGAGCAGAGGAAATACAGTATATGCCTGAAAGTATGAGTACACATGTCATTTTATATCAAGCAAGTGAAGCAAAATGGATCAGGTTTATTATTACTGCAATGGCTCATTTCTGTTAGCATTTTAATGGTAATTCCAATTGCATGTTAGCATCAAGCTAAAAGTGCTAGTTGTATAGATTTTTTTTTAAAATTCAGGGATTGTAAAAAAAAATTTTTAAAAAAATTGCAATACATAAGGAGATTGCTCTCTGGTGTTTTATCTTATTTCCTAACTATTTTATTGTGTTCAGGACATTTTTGCAAATCAGCCTTTGAGCAGCCACTTTCCTCTGCTCTCTGCATGAACTGTCTGTGTGTCTGTTTGAGGAACATTGCCTTTGGCTGCATTCACACAAAATCCAGACAAAACCTCTGCAGGGCTGTGCAAAGGTGTGGGCATGTTTATTTGTACTTAAAAACATAATCACTGTGAAACAATCAGAAAATAAGGTTTTATTTGTTTGATGCACTGGTTTTGTTCTCGGTAACACGTCTCTTTCTCTCACTCTCTGGGTCTCTCTCCTTCTCTTGCTGAGTTAGGGAGGAACCTGCATATGCTACCTTTAAAGTTTGTAGATTTTTTGAAAAAGGAACTCATAAAATGTCTGGGTTTTTTCTTTTTTCTTTTTTCTTTTTTTTTTGCAGAAATGAAAGTGATGAAAGCAAATCTTTTGGACTGCTGCTTTAGAGTCTGAACAAGTTGCTCCAAAGTCACTGAAACAAATATTGTTTGAGAGGCAAAGAATGTTTTTGAGCTAAGAGGACATGACAGACCAGACAGGCATTTATTTTTGAAGTTTTCTGCAGCAGGTAGAGAATACATACCATATAAACTGCTTTATTCAGACTACATGGGCACTGTGAAGGACCAAAGCTTGATTTCTTCTCATCCGTCTGATGGATCAAGCCTGGAAAAAGGATCTGTTTTAAAAAAAACCCTGTGACTGGTGTATTTTATGGGCAAAACTGCAAAACCCATATGCTGAAAAGGTATTAAGAGATAATTTGGTTATATAACTGTGACTGTTATTTACTGTATGAATGACAAAAAGCGCCTTCTTTCCCTTTGATTTCTTAATTTATTCATTTTTATTCTTCTCTACCTCTGTCAAGCCAAAAACGTCAAATAAAATGCTTTTTAAGGGAGGAATCAGCTACCTGATAAAATTTGAACGCTTGAACAGATGAAGCTGAGAAAAAGAAAGAAACCCACCCTCACAAAGCAGCACTCAGATGAATAAGAAGTATTGTTTGTTGTGTTTTTCACTGCGTTCAGATCGGCGGGGGAGAGAGCTACACCATCGGACTCCGATTTGCCCCCAGCCAGAGTCCCGGCTCAGTGGAGATTCTGGTCTACGTGAACAACCTGGAGGAGAAAACGGAGGAGACATTCTGTGTGAAAGTCAACTACTCGTGAACTGATGGTGGTTGTTTCAAACAAACAGCGAGTGCAAACCGCTTCCTGGAAAATGTTGACTGAGGTGTGCTTTAAGTATATTTTCAGAGCGTGAAATGAAATAAAATGAGTACAAATGAGCTGTAATTTTTCTACTTAGTGTGTGTAATTTTGTACTAGAGCATATTTAAGACACAAATAAACTTTGTTTTATCACATAATTGTTTTGGGGTTGGTTTTTTTTTCAGTCTTTTGTACAGGGTGGAGTATTCTGCACTGAGTGAATGAATGAGAATTTTTTTGCGCTTCATGAACTTCACTGAAATAAGATCAACATATTGAATTCAAAACAAGCAGGCAAAACTACTTTCTCTAAAAAGCTTTAAAGGGACACTTCACACCAAAATCAAAAAGCCATATTTTTCTTCTTACCTGTGGTGCAGTTTATCCATCTAAACTATTTTGGAGATAACTGCTGCAAAATTGTCTGCCTTCTCTCAAATATAGACAAACTAAATGGCACTCTGCTTGTGGTGCTCAAAGCACCAAAATATAAATTTCAAAAACTCAACAGGAGCGTCTCTTTCCAGACATCATGACTCAGATCATCCACAGACCTTGTTGTGAGCAGTTTCATGTATTTTCTTTTTTATCGAACTACACCTGCCAACCACTCAGTGGTGCTAACGTTGTAGTTCAGCTGAGGAGGATGCCATTAATGTTTATGTCCAGCACTGTCACATGCACGAGCCTGTCAACCATGAGTACATGCACGCTTCCCTCTGCACAACTACACAACTGACGAATATAGTTCAGTAGAAAGAAAGAAGCTCCTATATAAAACTTCTCACTACAAGGTCTGTGGATTATCCTGAGGAAGCAGGTCATGACTTCTGGAAAGAGACTTTGCTGTTGATGTCTAGTTCCATTATATTCAACAGAAGGCAGACATCTCTACAGCTGATGTCTCCAAAACTCCGCAACTCACTACAGGTGAGGAAAAATATGTTTTTTTGATTTTGGGATGAACTTTGATGTGGTACTTTTTTGATGTGGACTAAACTATACAACAAAGCAAAGTAGAAAATTAAAAGTACTTTCATACTGAAAAACACAATATGTGAATTCTGCCACCAGGGGTCTCTCTCTTACATAAAAAAAAAACAATAACAAAAGACGTAGCGTGATGATCATGGGAGTTGTCATGGTTCACTTTTAAGCAACTGCCGTAGCTGATGAAGATCCGACATGAGTAATGTAGAACTCATGTTCATGGAATAAGTAATATTAAAGTTTTTATTCACGTTTCATTCGTGTTATGTGCGCCGACTTCCTTTCTTACTCTCTGACATGTCTGTGTCCGTGTTTTCCCAGAAGTTACAGCAACTAGCGAGCAACGGCTAGCAGGAAACACACCATTACTCCAAATAAATTATGGATTTCTCTCTGTTTGATCATTAATGGAAACAATAAATAGTAATACAGTATATGAATACATAACAATAAATAAATTATGGATTTCTCTGTGTTTGGTCATTGTTTGAAACATTTGGGCCAATGTAAATACACAATAAAATATTTAACATATGTCTGTGTTTTTAGACATTTTAATGCAGAAATATTACATACTGTAGCTTTAAAACCCAAAATTAGGGTACAAAAAAAACCCAAATAGAATAATCCTCAAAATTAACTGAATTTTTATGTATAATTAGCGAAACAGCACAAATGCAGCAACATCAATGTCAAAGCTAAATCCCGTTTGTAATCTGTCCCCTTCCGAAATGTCCGGCAAATGTCTGACAACCACGCAAAGGTGGGCCCAGGGTGAAGGCGATAACATTTTATCGACTTTAATTACCCAACAAACCCACTTGAATGCCACTTGATGGTTAAGTTTTAATCTCAGACAAGCCAGGGGTCCGCTCTCTGCATCCTTCTGCCTCCCAAACAACTTATCCTCATCGCCGGCATTATTAGAAACAGTGCCGTAATGAGGTATGACTTTCTAGCGAGGCACACATCTCTTCAGATCGCCCTCATTAACACCAGCAGCCTTTTAAAGCCCTCCATCCTCTCCTTCCTCCCTGCTCTGCTGTGTGTCTTGCTGTCTGAGCTACAGAGAGAGAGAGAGAGAGAGAAGGCCGTGCACATTGTGTTATGTAACAGAGTTACACAATCCCCCCACTCCCTCCGACCCCTCCCTCCTCCCTTTCTCTCTCATTAGAATGCAGGCTGCAAAATAAGCCTCAGCACAGCAGCAGAGGCTAATAAAAAGAAGATAGCAGCCAAGCCGGATGCACTTCATCTCTACCTTCTCTAACATCTTGTCTGAAGCAGAAGTCTGATTGTCTTCTCTATTTTATGTTAATATGTTAACAGCTCAGAGAAATGCACATTAAAGCTGTGTTCATGTAGTAATTTGTTCCCTGTTGCAGCCTTTGACATTCTGCTTCTCATGCTGAAAGATGTTCTGTGCAACTTTGAACATTTTGGCTTAAAGGATGGATGCAGATCCTTTTCCTAATATATTGCTCAAATGCCGTAGGGTGAAAGTTATTGGTTGCTGTAATCATTCTTTTTGTTCATACCGGCTCTGAAGTCTTTTTCGAGCATGAATGCTGCGTAAAAAATAGGAGAGTAAATCTATAGTCCTTATTCAGTGTAAAAATGCATTTTGAAGTTCAGGTGAAGTTCATATGAGGCCTCAGCTGTTTGAGGTGAGTCAAATCTAGTGGGCGTCTTCCAAAGTTACAGGCTTTTACTGGTAATAAACCTACACATGACTGCCAGGTCGAAGACAAATAGCCACTTGATTTGGGCAACCCAGACTACTGAAACTAGCCGAATAATCTAATTTCATTGAACATGCAGTGTGGATCTCTTGTCTCCCCCATTTGGCAGTGAGAGTAATTACACACTGTCAACACATGTTTGTGACATATGTCTACAGTTTTCCACCAACGACTCCACCATGCTTTAGACTGCTCCATCGCTTCGGTTGCTCTCCCTTCAGCTCTGGCAAATCAATCATTTCTGCCTGACGTGAAACACATCACGACCAGTACTCCAGTGTGACAGTGTTGCCACAGACACCAGATTTAAAAACTGTGGTATACTGCAAAACAGAGAAATTTCCCCTTTTATGAACAAAAATGGATATGTTGGTTTCAAACGATACAACTGTCACTGCCCTAATACCTTAAAAATTACCCCACAGTAGAAGAGGAAGTGTCATTGTATCTTGTGGTTGTATTTCATTTGAACTATCGGCTACACTGCCCCCACAACTACAGGGGGAAGTGCTCTGTTTCATTCCTATCTGTAAGCTTTCAGAAAACATACAGAAATGCAGACAAAATGAGCAGAGTACAGGCAGAAGGCTCCATCCATATCCCTATGCCTATCTAGCATTTAGCATAAATGAGCCTTTAATCAGCATTGCATGAAGGCGTCTGGAGAGGGCTTGAATGTAACGGCTGTTCATTTTAGGGCTGCAACTAACAGTTATTCTCATTGTCAATTACGATCATTTTCTCATTTAATCAATCATTTGTTTGGTCTATAAAATGTCAGAAAATGCTGTAAAATGTCAATCAGTGTTCCCCAAAGCCCAAAACGATGTCCTCAAATGTCAAGTGTGTCCACAGTGTGTCCATGGAGGAGTAAAGAAACCAGAAAATATTCGCATTTAAGAAGCTGGAATCAAAAAAGTTTGATGTTTTTCTTAATACTCAAATTGATTAATTGATTATTAAAATAGCTGGCGATTAAATTAATAGTTGACAACTAAGGGGTTAATTGTTGCAGCTTCAGTTCATGCATATGTAAAAATCATGCACTGCAGGTTTAATTAAGCTTGGCATCATGTTCACGCCAGCTGATTTCTCTTTGAAAGGGGGTTATTTTGTTCTGTCTTGCTCTAACCAATCAGTGGTGAGTGAAAATTAGGTTATATTCATGCATAAGCACTTAATGTTACCAGTTGCGACTGTAGGAGATATTGGTAGGAGTGGCCATTTTTCTGATGCTGTTTTTCATGGAGGTAGCTAAGAAGCTACTGTCTGTAGGAGGATGAAGTCTCCATTCTTAATTCTGCCTACAAAACTCTGATTGTTTCTCCAACAAGCAGTAACTGTGAATCACTGAACAAAATCTAAGATGTGGGCAGTGATTCATAGATCTGGAAAGAGGCTAAATCCTCATATAAGCTTCGGCTGAACTTTTGAGTGAATTTTTGCACAGAGGACTGTGGATTTGGTCCCTCATGTCTTACATGTCGGTCATGCTGTGAAAGTATCACTTCAGCCAAGAGGAAACAGTCCAGTGACTCTTTCATATGTACAGCATGTGGATGTTCCAGCAAGACGGACATTAGATATCTGAACATGTCCTTCAAATGGCAGCACAAGTGACTTAAGTTTTCTTGCACAGTCCTCACAGCTTGTTCCCTGTGTCCGCTGGGGGGGGTTGAACAGCCGTCATGTTTCCATGCTTCACTACTGTTGTGTGGAGAACATCTCGTGCTGCCATCCATCCCCAATTTGGCCAAAATAATCCACAGCATCTCTAGTATGGATCATGTGTTGTTGTCTGTTGCAGCCCTACTTCATGATTCGCGGTAGGCTGATGAGGCAGGTGTGTTTCGCGTAAAAATATGTCACCCACCCGTTGCAGTTTTAATACCCGCGTGTCGGTCGATGCAGCAGCCTTCAGCACGAACTGCACAGTTGTTCTCTGAGCGAGGGGCAGAGCAGCGCTGACACCTTATTAGCGGTGCCAGTCCAGTTGTTGGCGGTTCCTGCTGAAGGAGCACAGACACCCGCCACAACAGCTCACACTGTCTGCTCACCTTGTTAGTGCGGTTAGACGGCTCCTGTCTAGCTGCCCAGCTGAGAGGCTGCCTTGATATTTTGCAGGGTGGAAGGGTACCTGTTATTGCCCTGATTCGGAGAAAAAACAGGCCTACCTGCTGGTGCATGTCCGTGTGTTTGTGTGGTCGTTTTGTGTGTGTGTGTGTGTGTGTGTGTGTGTGTGTGTAGGTGCCTGGCCTGAGCCATGTGAGTGGGTGCATGTCTATGAGAGAATACAGCGACGCAGGTATCAAAGAGCTTTGTAACTGGAGGAATATGCAACCTAGCAACCAGCCCTCCTCCTCATGTACACCGCTGGCCTGGATCGGCACTCATACAGAGGAGAGGAGAGTCTGTGAGTATTATCAGTTCAATTCAAGCTGCAGACCATTAAACTGAGAACACACACAGATTACAACAGAGGCGTCATTTTTTTAAAGACATTCATTACAGAATAACCTAAAATTCATAGTTCGTTCACCTCTTGCCATGCCCTGATCGGTGATTCAGACTGGGCGCAGAACACTGTACTTTTACGGGTATCAACCAAATTCATTTGGAGGTCTACTACCAAGTACAGATTTACATTAATTCAATTGGTGCCAAATTTTGGTACCTGCAAGCATATCTGTGAAGGAGACTAATTGTGCATTCACATGGATTCATGCAGACACATCTACAATAACCAAACACAAAATATATGTAACAACGTAACAGTGTACCATGCTCGACAGCTTGAAAGCCATTCCCCCCCCCCCCGAGCAGCCGCAGCTAACATTAGACTAATAAATTAAACTTAATCCTTCATCGACAATTAAACTTTAAGTGAGGCATCAACAACTTTGGCGATATCTTCAGATGATTAATGAGCTCATTGGATAAGTTGTTGTTGGAGATATGGTGGGGGGGTCCACTGTCTTGTTTGGTTTGGCATTTTTATTAACATTAGCCAACACGGAGCCACTGGCTGCTTCCACAGTTCCATACCAACATGATATTTAGTACCTTTCGACAGTGTGTGAGATTTACTATTATGTCCGAAAGTATGAAACCAATATTTGTGAATTGCGTACTATCAGCGGGGAAATACTGCAGCAAAGCACTGCAGTGGTGACAACAACATAACAGGAAGGATATTGCTTTTGCTACCTGTTCTAAATAAATAACAAAATGTTTTAAATTAATGACAGTGTTGTAATTAAGAAGACTGGGTTTATTTTTTTAAAACTGAAATTACACTTTTGTTATTACAGGAGATAAACTACCAACAAAAAAAAGTAGCTTCTGTTGGCTACTGTATGAACGTCTACATAAGATTAGGTTCAAATGTGAATGATATCGAACCCTAGTGATGTCCTAATGATATTTTCACAGCTGTCATAGGCAAAACCCCTGCTAAGGCATCACTGGGTGGGGTGGGTAGAACTGACACACGCTTGAAGGTTTCAACCCACACTTTTGAATTACCCTTTAAGACAGTGAACAACAAACAACAACAACAAAAAACTGAGAAAAGTCTTCACAAGCCTGAAAAATGTGAATTTTTAACATTGAAAGAGGAAGAAGAAAGCGAGATAAATAAAAGGAGAGTTAGAGTTAAAGCAGCTGTCTCGTTTTATCTCGGGGAGGGGGGGTTGGCCTGGGTCAGATTAGACGTGAAGTGTGAAAAGGAGCTCTTAACAAATTGAAATTCAATTAGCTCGTTACCCTTCTCAGCAGGACCTTCCCTCAGCCACGACTGCTCAGCACAAAAGGAAATGTGTTTGGCTGAGGGAGCGTCACTGCTCCTCTCTCTGCAAAAACACATCCAGTTTGAAGACAGTTCTCAGTAGATGGCAGCCTTACACATCCAGCAAACTCTGTTGTTCTCACCATTCTCCCTTTCCTCTGAGGCAGTAGTAAATAAATAAGGTGTTAAATTATGACCTCCAAATTATCATAATGCACAAATATACCAGCCTCTATAATCTATGAAATACTAAGAAAAGCTTCCTGTCCTTTTTTTCATGTTTTCTCCTTAAAATAGATCAATCAACATTGTTCTATTTACTTGTCAGGACTGTGTGTAAACAGTGAGCATACAGAAAATTTCTTTTAGAAATAGGTCAGGCTAAAAGGAGAATAAACTTAATTCCACAAATAAAACAGTAAGGGTAAAACAGAGTTTATCTCCTGCTTCCTTTCCTCTCCCTCTCCCTCTGTGCTCCCTGTCTGTGGTCAGTGTTGCTGCTCCAACCTCCAAACGGTTGGAGTATCAGGTAGGCTACATCGTATATTTTGAATTAGCCCAGTTCTATGTTTAAAATTTGCTGAGCAGCTGTTGGTCTGATGTTGATCCTGTGAATGGCAGTCCTGGATAGGACCAAGATTGCTGCCATTACCGAGCACAGACAAATCAAGACATCTTAAGGCAACAATATCTAACCACTTTACTTAAAAATAACAGCTTCAAAATCATTTTGATGGTAAATGGGCGAATGGTGCCTCTTTCATTCTCACTCTATGCTCCAAACGCATGTTTTTTCACTACACTATACAATTTCCCGGATGTAACACTTTATGGCACTAAGTCATGCAACCAACTGATTTTTGGTGAAATTGGATTATATTTTATCTTATGGATAAAATGTTGTCCTGATGGACAGATAGCTTTATTTGTTGCTAATGTAACCATTAAATGCTGCTAACCGTTGCTCTAGTTAACACGCTAGTTCAGTTAGCTTGGACCATTGTGGGAGTGTTGGTGTCTACACTGCTAACACAGGAGGCCCGCTTGAAGAAGGAAGTTTTCGGGGCCGCGCCTAGCAGGAATGCAGGTGGGGAGCAGCGACGGAATGGGCACTAGAGCTGGTCAATGGACTGAGAATCTGACTCTGGAGCCTCTACGGACATCATGGCAGAAGCGAAGAAACTGAATAAGATGCTAAGAAAAGAAAGAGTGTGATGGAGCAGGAGGAAAGGAATGAGAGTAAATCTTGGACTAGTTTTTAGTTGTTGAGGGGAGTTTCCTGAAATGAAAGGTTACAAGAAAGACCAAGCTAGCCTTCTTGTTGTTGGATGAGTTAGCAATATTAGCTGGTTTGCTATGTCTTGTGTTGTTGCACTTGCTTTATGTTTGTTGGCAAAGTTGTCAACTTGGTATCTTTTGATCAAGTAATATAATCGGAACTATGGTTGTTCCAATTCCAATAGTTGGAAAATGCCTGAGATACTGGCTAAAATGTGAGATCGCATGACTACGTACAGTAAGTCTGTACATGATCCAATGCAACGAAATTTAGTAGCCCTGAAACAGGACCCTGATACTTCCCAGCAACATCTCACAGCAAATCTCTGTCACTGAACTGTGAATACAGACACTTGTTCCCTGATTTGGTTTGTTTTCTGTGAGGATCTGTGGTAAAACTTGGCCGAGTGAATTAAAAAAACCCCTAGTGTCTGATCAGTACTTGGTATCAGCCAATACGCACAGTTCATGTATCGGAATCAGTATTGAAGGAAAGAATGGAACATCCCTAATCATAACAAATGCACATTAACAGCTGTCCATATTTATGACAATGATCTATCAGTGATTTGCACAAAGAAACTGTTGGGGCGCCACATTGCAAAAATGACCTGTTCTTGCATGATAGTGCTGTAAAGTTAATTGCTAAGTTCTGAGAAAAGGGCATCATTGCTCAAAAGTCAGACTCAGCCAGAAATATAAGGTTTTAAACAAATTCACCCAGGTTAACCAAACTTATCTGAAAGAGAAAACAAAGACATTATGTCCTGCTACATCTCACAAGATGTACGACTACTATCCAAACTGTCCATTGTAAAAAGTCCATCACGGTTTACGGACTGACTTCATGCTTACACTTTTACCCACCTAACTTGTTTGTTGTTTACTTGTTTGTTCACACAATGTCTTTTACCATGAGGGATTATCACTATCAGTTCAAGTGCAGTCAAGCATTTATGCCTCTACATAGCCTACAGTAGTTAAGATAATATGGCTAATGTGCTGGCTTGTTTAGAACCTGTCAGCCTGTATTTTCTTTCCCGGTCAGTTACTTTTAAATCACTTCTCATGATATGTTAATCTGCATGTAACAGAATATATCCAAATAAACGTATTCTTTTCAAACAGTCTATCATCAGCTACATTATGTTTGCTACCATTACAATCCTGCTCATTGCCCCAACCCACCTATTTTTCTTCATATTATCATGAGGATAATGATAACAGTTGTTTCTTCCGTCTTCTTGATTGCCTCATTTGTCTTGAGTACATGAAATGACATATCTTTTGTTTCTTCGGAAAGTGTCCATTATAAGAGTGATAATGGCCTCATACAGGAAATGCAGCATCCATGTTGAGTCAGAATTTGGCTCAGGTACAATCAAATTCTTCCCCCACAGAAAACGGAAGCCATTGTCAGACTGAATAATGGAGCAGTAATGGCCACTCTGCCTGAATATCAGACTATTGTAGCACTTGTAAAGACTGAGCTGAATGTAGCCAGTGTGCTTTCTATTTTTCTTATTATTGTGTGTATACTGGACCTCATACACAGCTGACTGACTGTTTCCAACTAATAATAACTTCATTCCAGAGCAAATTTTCAAGAACTACTTGCCAGAATCCCATGTAGTGTGCTGTGGATTTTTGTGGCCCTCAGATGATGATTCACAAATACTTTGGTAACCAAAATTTTAACTTGTGCACAAATATCACAGTCTAGTGGGCAGACTGTGGATAAACCCATTTGATTTAAGTGACCCCATGGTATTTCCTCTGGCAGCAGCCTCAGGACAAACCTGTCAGTATGTTCATTTCAGCCAGCATTTTAGTATTGTGGGTTGTGATGAACGGTCCCGTTAGCAACCCCTTCCACTTTAGTTCATTTCTCAGATGATTTAAAAAGACAGACATTTCCTTTTCCACACACAGCTGCCTGAGTTGATGTTTTAACTGAAGCCAACTGCTCACAGAGAAGATTGAGGGTGAGAGTACTGGCAGACTGGTGAAATGCAAGCGGCTGTGTTGGTGTGGGCATGTAGCTACAGGGTGCAGATGAAAAATAAGATACAAACCAGCCCAAGTTTATTACATGCAAAGAAGCATCATTGTGGTTCATATTCTAACATGCTCATACTTTGCAAGCTGATGCTTCAAGATGACAGCAATCTTTTTTTTTCAGTTTTCTATTCTTTTTTTCTGCCACAGTGCTTTTTGTGGGTGGAAAGGTTTCCTACAGTGCAGCGTTGGTTCATTGCAAGTCTGTCTCTGTAGACATCAGAGGTTTATACCAGAAGAAAACCATTAAAATGACTGCAGAGGCTGCAGCTAGCATCAGAAATCACACAAGCCATGTAGTTGAACACAAAGAGAGCCTGTTAACACCTGGCATTAACATGCATTTTGTGTGATCCGATAAAGAGTGGACAGCTCTAAGTAAGTCACTTAACACCTGGCATTAGAGGGCATCTTCATATGTGTCTCAAGTGACCACTAGTGATCAAATATCACTTCCCCACTCTATAAGCAAATAAACACATATTGACAGCGTTTCACAAAGTTCATAAAATATCAATAACTCAGCAACTCAGAAAATTGAGCAAGTCTGGGGACTTTATCCACAAGCGACAAAGAAGTAGACTTTGTTGGTTACTGTCTATTATATCTGGAACTTTTTCTGTTTGCCATCAATAAAATGTTATCTTTTTCATAAATCTAGTTGAAATGGTAAAATCAGTTGAAACTGTGTGTTCGAACACCCAGCTGGTAATTGTTGGCAGGTTAAGATGCACTTCAGACCCCAATATGACGAGGCCTCAACAAACTGACATAATGACGTAAGGAAAGAAACAACTTAATGAACTGCAGTTAATGCTGAATTTAAAAATGATTAGGAATTTGCTGTATAGCCATTTTGCAAAGCTTTTTAAGTTTCTCTTCACTCAACAACTCTCAACATTGCATGACCGTTTACGGGAGTACAGGGATATTGTGATTGCTAATTCAATGGTGCAATCTTAGCATATAATGGAGCCCAAACATGTCATTTGCCTTACAGTGAAGCAAATGGAAATCAGAAAGCATGCTTCACGTGTACTTAAAGGAAGCCAGATGAGTAGGCGGCTCATCACTGTGGCCTAGGACACATTGCACATATAGAATGTGGTCATATGAGGACCAGACCACCTCTGATAGTGGTCTGAACGATCAGATCTCAGTGCATTCTATTAGTCCCTTCACACTTATACTTAAAGCTTTGATCAGATAACCCAGGACGGATGTTAATGCCAGGTGTAAACAGGGCCATAGTGTATGCATTTATGGATCCTAAATGTACAATTAGTGTCCTCCTTATGTAAGCCGCTAAAGTCGTTGCTGCTAATTCATTGTATGCTGAGGATAAATGCCTAAAATAATGTTATGGTGGTCTTCAGAAGAGTGATCATCCTATAAATGGGTCAGTGGTTCATTAACTGTAACAGCTACAAATGATGTCCATTGCCAGCAAGGAGTTCTAAGTGTCCTTGAACAATTTGTGAACCCTACGCTGTTAATTACCGTGAATGGGAGTGTCAGCTAAATGCCCAAATTGAAACTGTAAATGAGCTCAAGTCAAGAAGGGAAAGGGAGAGCGACTGCTGGTACCGTGGGAGGTCCGGTAGATCAAAAGCTGTGCCACATAAATGAGAAATAAGAAACTTCCATTCCTAGCTGTTTGCTTTGGATACTGAGTAACAATAATTCCCGTAGCTATAAAATGGAGAGTTCATGTGGGTTTATCGGATAATAAAACAAAGATATATTGTGGGGCCAGTGCCCTCTTAAAGATTTTATGACAAAAGCAGTTACACAAAGTGAATGACGATGCGAAATCGAGGACTCTATGATCATATTTTCTAGTCTGCGTGCGTACTCTATCTGCACATATTTAAATATATTTTTATGCATCTGGAGATGTGACCACCACAGTCAGTCTGACTACACCAGGAGAGGTAGAAAGGGAATTACAGATTCTGGAGATATTTCTGAGATGAAAATATGCTCTCGGGGATATTGCTTTCTGGGGCTTGTTAAATGAGAGGTTTGGATCAAAGGTAACACCAAGATTCTAACATATTCCTTTTTGATAACTGTACAGCCACCAATATTAAGTGAGAGGTCTGCTCCGCATGAGTGGATTCCTCGCTGCTTGACACTAAAGTTTTGCCGCATTGAGGGAATGAATGTTTTTGTCATTTTCAGAGACATTTGATGATGGAGTGAGAGTGCATTTCTTTTGACATTACTACCAGGTGCCCACTCAAAGCCTGTGTTTGTATCATAGAGAGAAAGATGTAGTACATTTGTGGACGGGAGGAAGTTTTTCATAGTTCTAAGAAGAGTTGGAGGACCCCAGACTTCACTATTGTGAACCTCACTGCAAGAACAGGGAACAGTTATCTTTCTTGCACCGCTTCCTAACATAAAGCAAATGAGCGAACTTGAGTGGATGGAGGGAAAATCTGTCCAGATATCAAATGAACGATGTCACAGCAGTGCAGTTTGTGTTTTCTACTGTGCTGATGAATAAGTCTTTGAGTTATTAATTCATTCGTTCATTCATTTATTAATTCATTTCTAACATTTTCTTAAGTCAGCCTTGTTTCGAAATAATTTAGTTGGGGGACAGTTAGTTAATTCCCAACAGGTCCCATTTTCCTTCCAAACTTTTGGATATCCTTATAAAAAAAAATGAGCTGTGGATCATATGAAATGTGCCACTTCTCAACCTCGTTAATTAGCCTCTTGTCAATTTGACTGCTTTGATGATGGGAAACAGAAACTTCAAGGATGTCAGCATCAATTTTCAGCAAAGAAAATAGATTTGGGGTGAGGCAAATGCACAAAAATGTGAAAAAACAGAGCCAAGAGATTTTTTTTTTTTTTTTTCAAACTAGCAACACATTGCTTAGCCTGACGCGCGGAGCAGGTTAGAACATCTTCATTGTGAAAAACTGAAACAAGGTACTTGTTTTGCTTCTTCCTCAGAGTACACAGTTTCTCACCACAAAACAAACTTGATTGATGTGTAAATGTATGTTGATTGGCCGATACATGAGCCAATACAGCACAGGCCACCTCCATTTTTAAAAACCCAGCATAAAAAAATCAGCCATGTTAACAACAGCTCGGAACAAAAAACATAACAAAACAGACAAATGGGCCGACAGTGAAGTCCGTAGTTAGAGTTGTTGTATGTCGAGCAGAATTGACGTTGCCATACCAACGGCTGACCAGCTTATGTCACTTTAGTGTTCCTATAGACCAGTGATTCCCAAACTTTTTCCACTATGCCCCCCTTTCGGAAGCGAACATAAGTTCAAGCCCCCCACCACAAAATTTTCAATCAATTGTTAACAATAATTGGGGATGGAACTGATAAAAAAAAGAATTCAAAAGTTAAATTTTAGCAAAATAAAGGTCAGCTGGATAGAAACAGCAAACTCATGTGTTTATTCCCCCTACATAGACCATATTCATTCAGCTTTGTTTCACTCTTTTTTTCCTCCCCTGATCTTTCGCGCCCCCCTTGCAGTGGCTCCGCACCCCCCCAGGGAGGCCCGCCCCCCAGTTTGGGAACCACTGCTATAGACGGTCTGATCGCAAACCGAAAAAAATCACTTGAAGGCATGTAGTATTGCCACTCAGCCTTGCTTCCATTTTTTCCCAGTGGCCACTTATGGTATTGCATTGAAAAATTCCCCCACAGCCCAGAAAGTAGCAGCCTAGCAAAATAACATGATTTAATTTTTAAGCAAATATACATTTTCGGTTTGAAACATTTCTTGTAGGCCACGCGAACTGCAACAAACTGAAAATTTTCAGTTTCTACCTTTCTACTGTTCATTTATTTAGTTCTAGTCTCACATTTACCACCGGCATTCTGAGGGCAACCATAATGCTGATGTAGTCCAGGATGAAATTAAGTTCAACACCCCTGATAAAGGACTTTAGCCAGCATCCCCCTATTTACAGTTCCTGTGTAAAACATTGGTGCTTGAATATATTTACTTAGTTTCTGCAACATTTATTCAGGTGTCTCGGCATGGCGATCATGCTGTGGATGTAATGATTTATTTATTGCTTTTTACCAGCACATTGTCACAGCATGAACCCGTCTGCGTCATGTTCTGCATTGTTCATTTTCTGCGGCTGACAGACCAACAGTCATCACTGGAGCCATGCTGCTAACACTGCTATGTGGGCTTACATTTCTGGCATTTTTTGGCTCTTCTTGTTGAAAATATGGATTCAAATCAGATATCACATGCTGCACTTGTTTTGTTTGTTAGTTTTGTGATAAAATAATGGAAGTGTTTTTGTGTGACATACTTGTGTGGTGTAACTGTAGCACAGAGGAAAGCCAGAAAACTGTAAATGTCAGTGCACCTGCAAAACCGAGTGCAATGACTTGAACAAGGATGCGTTTTATTGCTTATGAAGTCAACTTTTAATTTAGAGGTATAACTTGTTATTTCTTTGTTCAAAAGTTTCATAGTTTTGCTTATATTTTTGTAATTTATTATACCTTCATTGAAATCTTTTTTCCCGGTGATATTTACATATAAAGACAAGCAAATACAGTCATTGCTGGTTGAACTGATTTGAACTGAACCTTGTATTATAGCCAGTGTAGCATTTACATCCTCACCTTTTCATCAGGGAGCACTACATCTGTCACAGAGCAGCATTATACTCCCCTGCTGCATTCAATCCAGGATAGATAATGGAATAGGAAGATCAGTTTTTAACGCTAATGGAGAATTAATATGCACAAAAACGTCTTCATTTCTCACATGTGGCCCTTTTTCAATTAGAACAAACTGGAAGGTCAAGCAAATTTAATTACAAGCAGCAGTACATTCTCCAGCCCTGTGTTTTCATTGGCAAACCTTTTCCAGAAAACACATTCACAAGGGTGCTCCGGCTGAGTTTGCTTGCTATCAAATTGAAATGAAATGGATTGATGCAGTTAAGGTGAAATTATTCAATCTGATGCAGATACCGACGGTAGAGGGGATTTAAATTACTTAAGTGTTAGCCTGTTATGAATTTTAAATGGGAAATCATGTCCCATTTCCTGGGTTTAATCAAGTCTCTTTGAAAATCAGCCACCGGATTTCTGGTTTAATATACTAACGGTTAGAAAGGAGAGAGAGAGGGGAAATGAAATATGGAGTCCTGATTGGGCGTCACAGTGCACTTTCTGTCTGTCAGCAGAATGGCCTGCCATAATTAGGAAAAGCAGCACAATGGAGACACTGAGCGCTGCGTTCAAAGCCAAGAGCTCCACTCTTCCATTTTTTCCTTTGACTTCACACATGCAGACCTATTGGAGACCTATCTGCCTCACTTTGTAACCACTGCACATCAGAGTGAGCAGCCACTTAGAGCGGCTGGGATGCACAGAAACATTATCAGTCACATCAGTGATACTACAAAGACGCCTCCCGCCTCTGCCTTGTCCTGTTACATTTACACACTGCATTTACAGTCAAAGCAGCACATGGCAGAGACACACAAAGATGATCTGTTAGCACGCTTCTCTTCAGATTCCGTGTTATCGACTACAAGCAGAAAATTCATCTTCACTTCATCAGATTAGGCCGGGAGACAAAACCTAAATTGCAGTTATTAACCTATAGCTTCCATGTTGATTACTAAGTGCAGTCCTATTGACCTGAGTGCACTGCATTAGAAATATTGTAAATATTCATGAGTGAGCGGCAGGTCCCTGCGAGATAAATTGGGCCCTCGCCTATGTGTCCACCTTATCAAGTGAGGGGTCAGAGCTCAGGTAATTTCTTACCGCAGAGTCGAGGCAGTTCAGAACCTTTCCATAAAATTCAACCCAGAATGGAAAGCTCTCACCTTAAATCATTCCCCATTTCCTGCTGTCAGCAAGGACTCGTTAAAGGAAGAAGAAGAAGAAAAAGAAAAGAGGCCCCTGGTGATTTTCTGGCTCCAGTGCTGACCCAGTCCTGCAGGAGTTCACCAGTCAATAAGTGTCAGCTGTCAATAAGCTTGTCAGCTGAAGTGGATTGCTATTTCTGCTTTTTACAGACAAGAGAAGATTTATCAACATACTGTACTACTGTAATGGGTGGTCAGTAACAGTTTTGTCACTGTAAAATCTGAACCAAATAATCAGATTTTTAGCAAGTAATTAAAACACATTTATATAATCAGTGGCTCAAATGTGAAGCGTGAGTCAGTAATGAAGATGATTGTCACCCACCTCCCCTCATCTTTACGAAGTGTTTAAGAATCTTTCAGCTCATTGTTTTGCTTTACAGCCTGCAGCTTTACTGTTTTAGTTCAGTCTTAATGCTTTCATCAATTTGCAGTAGTTTCTAGCAGCAGCTGTTTCCAACAAACAAGCTCTGAAAGTGATCGTCTGCCAGAGTTGGGACCATATCTCCATATCCATATCCATATCTCCTAAGTCATGTCCCAAGTCAAGACAGGCAAGTCCAAACTCAGGTCTCAAGTTCTAAACTTTGAGTTTCAAGCCCTAAACAAGTCCTAATGCAGTCTTAATGAGATGTAGTGCAGTGTGGTGTAGTGTAGTGTTTGAGTGACTTCAAATGTTGAACTAAGTTGAAAGAAATTCTCATCACTTTTTCCAACTGAAGCTCAGAAATATAACGCTAGGCGTGCGGGGCATGAATGGCATTAACGTCTGATGATTCAGGAAATCAAAGGAAAGAAACTGATTTGTGACACACTTTTTAAAGTAACATGCTTTTTAATCTTTGGGCTTGGAGAAAGGTAAGTATTTTTTCTAGTCAAAAGGCTCAACTCCAAGTAGAAGTTAAATTTGTGACTCAAGTCCGCACCTACGCCGTCTGCTACCTGCTGAGCACAAAACAGCAGATAGACAAAGTAAGAGTAAGTGACTAACAGACAAGCATGTAGCAGCTAAATGAAGGAGCTAAAGACTCAAATACATTTCTCAGGAGTTGGTGAAGACCAAAACACAGCATCAAACATTCATCAGGTGACCAGATAAAATGGCTCCAAATAAATGTTAAAGTTGTCATGTAGTTTATCTGCTGGATGTTTAAATAAACAAGTGCTTGCTAACATGCTAGCTATATTGACCTTTTAAGGCTGTAAAATGTCAAATGTGTGTGTCATGTTCAGCTTGTTGTGGAGGTCTGCACCAAAATTTCCAAAAAAAATTGATGAGCGCTGCTTTAATCTACAATTCCAACCATTATTATTGTTCAGCATGGTAGAATCTGTAAATGAGGTGAGAATATTTCATTCTTAAAACGTAATGACTTTGTGAATTGCTTTTTGTCCAGTGATGAATGGGCAGTGAGGTACTGGGCTTTTTGTTGGTAATTAACAACCCTGTCCTGGGGCGTCATGTATCCTGAAACTTCTAAGATCCTTGGTGTGTCCAACAAACAGATTATTTAAGATTTATATTAGTTGTTCAAAGGAGATATTTACTCATCCAACTGATGCAGAGGCAGGTGTGTTGTTAAGTCAGTCTGGAGAATAGAAAATCTGATGCACTGCTCTTGCTCAGCATCACAATTTACTGATCACGCAAACATTTTGTGTTCTTGTCGAAGGTTGACAGGGACCAAAACGTGTGATTGATACATTTTGATGCTGGGCAAGAGCAGTGTGCAGGACTCACACTCTTTGTTGCAGTTGTGGGACAGACCATGATTGAAGAAGTGGCGCTAATGTTGTTATTGATTTACTCTCATGTTTATGTTAACATGACATACCAGTTTATAGAAAATCCAGGACCATGCATGGGCCAGTTGAGGGCCAAAAACTGCATCCACATAAAGAGTAGTTTTTCACTTTGCTCAACGCACACAAGGCCTTGTACATCTTCATTTGTTTAACCAGCATTCTCCATTGTTCTTCTTTTTAGAAGTATTGTCCAGTTGATATAGATGCAGTAGTTAAATAGTCGTAGCTGATGTAAAACTTGCATTCAGTAATCACCTCCTCAGCTGTGCCCAAATGTATTTCCAGGGAACTTGTCCCCAAAGTGTACGGAGAGCAGTGGAAACAAAAGTAGAACTTGTAACAATGGCCAGTTGTGTTTTGTGTTTTTGTGAATCCAACACAAGCAAATAGAAACAGCACAATTAAGTGTCTCTTTGGGGCTTGCTGAAGCACTGTTGGCTAGTTTCCATATTTTAACAGAGTCGCTCATTAAAATGACCAAAAGCTTTTTTAAACTGTTTTTATGTTATTCTGGGAATATTGCATGACAGTTTTTTTTTTAAGGCTAGTCAGAACTGTGGAGGTTCATAACGTTGAAGCAGTGGTGAATTCTGCATGCTGCAGGACAAAGTGAAGCTTGCCTTGTGGATTTTTACAGGCAATAGTCTAATGTGAATTATTTTAGCATTGCTGACTGTGTTGTCATCAGCTGTCCTTTTCCATTTGTGTTCAGCTTTTCCTGCCGCCTGTGGACAAGCTGCCATTTCCTTCAAGCTCCGGACCCCTCTGTGACCTCACAGTCCTTCTTCAACATCTCTCACTACCCAGCACCTCCCCTACTTGCAGCACATTGATCTTGCACTTTGCTATCTTAAATTAAGATGAAAGTCAGTGTTTGATCCTTTTCTCGCTGTAGACTTTGAGAGTACTCCGCACTCCTTAAGGTCAGCCCAGTCAGTGTGCCCCAAGTCCACAGAGACTCCATGTCCTGGCTCTGGGCACAGGGCCAAACATCACCATCCACAGCCCCCCAGCCGGCCCCCAGAGCTCGGGGTCAGTCGAGGTTCATCTAGCCTTCAGACAGAAAATGATCCGATCTGTGTGGACAAGCTCACAGTTCATAAAACAGGAGGCATCCCCACATTGAAATAAAAGACTCACTGACTATTAGAAGTGACTAATATATTTTTATGGGCTATCAGCACATTGCTGCTCTGTGCCAAGATGTGCTCTCACACAGTATTTACCCTCTAGTGGCCTGATATGTTGCAGTTCTATTGATTTGGTTTCTTAAC
Source organism: Lutjanus campechanus (assembly GCA_027495735.1). NCBI lineage: Eukaryota > Metazoa > Chordata > Actinopteri > Lutjaniformes > Lutjanidae > Lutjanus > Lutjanus campechanus. The sequence continues at coordinate 12,777 of JAJHUR010094396.1, read as the reverse complement.
TGAGATGTTTTGATCAAATTCCACTAGAATGCATAAACTTGCTTATTACTGGGTGACTGGTCCATAATGGAGAATTTTAATGTTGAAAGGTCTAAATGCTAATTGAGGGCCCTTTTCAAATTAATGGAACATCTCAAACACATGAAAGCCCAGTTTTAAATGGGTACTCCAGTGATTTAGTGTTGCACTTCTATAAAGTTGGAGGACTCACAAGAGACGGATTAAAACAGAGTGGTCAAAATCAAAGTTGCTGAAACCACTTATCCTGAATTGTAGTCCGTAAGTATGGGTCAGTGGATGTTATATATCCCATAATGCAGCCAGAGGCATATTTTCATTTTATTTTTCCCCTGCCTGTTAAATGCCCACATCTTTCATGTCTTTTTGTAAAGGTTGGTGGTCCCCCAACCCAGACTGAGATGATTCTGATCAGGGTCATCATCATCAAATGAAAAGATTATTGTAAAAGGATTGCAATGGTGCATGTCACCAGTGTTGTGCAATTTCACACTTCACAAGAGAACAAGTTCAGTCCAAAGAGATAAAAAAAAAATGAACGAGTTCACATTCAGAGTTCACAATTTTGAATTTTGAAGTTCACAGTCCTGAAAATGAGCAAGTTCATGCTCATTTATTCTTTTTATTCTAATTTTAAATATGACCTCCTCCTACGAGGGATGCTGGAGTCTATATAACGATGTCATACTAACAACAATTTACAACAACTGAAGAACATTTAACATTACATGTGAGAGCAAAGTTGAAATTTCCAACTGGGAACTTAGAAATTCCAACTTTCCATTTCAAGTTGAATGCACCATAATGCATGAAAACTGCAAGGAGATGAACCGACCTATCCACGAGTTTCTCTCTGTAACTCCAGTCTGCAGCGTAGCCCAAGATATACACTTTATGCTGCATGCTCAATGAAAGTTTATAACAGAAACACTATGGTTCATAAATGCATACTCTCCTTCTGCTACAAGTCTGCATCACACTTTGTTCATTGGCTAGTTACAAACTGGTCTGTTGAGTTTATTGTCCCTCAAAAGCATGAGTACTGTGTATCGCCATGGCAACCTCATAAACTTGGTTCTTTTCAGACCAGCCTACAGTAGCTGGAGGGGAAAGGCCACAGGATGAGACTGGGCTGAGTTGCTACCACTGTCCACAAAAGCTGAAACCAAAAACCAGCTGCTACTAATGGTCACAGCAGAAATCTAATTCCTTTTAACGTGTGTCTTGGTTGCACTTTTGAGAATGATAGATATAGAAGCTATGACGTGCAGGACGAGGATCACTTGGCCCAGCTAAGGCTAACACCAACAAGCTTTACTGCCAGCCAAACATAATTTGTGTGTGAGCTATTATCCCAATGTTATCTACAATCTGATATCAATCATCTGTGGCTGTGGGCTTTACAATGTTTAGGAAACTTTGATACTTCTATTGAAAACTATATTTGATGTCTCTCTAACATAATCATTGTGTTTGAGCTGTGTTTTCTTCATTATGACACTCTGAGCAGAGCCAGAGTCCCTTTACACATTAAAGACATAATACAGACATTATATTATTACATTATATTATTGTTTTTGCTTAATAGTTTTCATTAAATAGAAGTTATGTTTAAATGCATATTCATTAAAGATGTATCATGTTTTTATTTCTTTTATTGTTTTTATTTGTATTTGTTTGTATTGATATTTATCTTGTTGTAACTTTACCTTAATTTTCTCTTGGTTTTGTTTGCTCTTACTGTTTGGCTTTCTGTTGTTACATTACCTTCTGACTGTTCTGTTTTTGCTTTATCTGTTGAAGCACTTTGTAAACTCAGTTCTTAATGCTCAAAGTTGTCATGTTTACATTTAATTGATGAGAACGAGAGGGTGTGATGCTCACTCGCAGTCGCAGCAGAGGCAGAGTGCTGATGTGGACTGACTGCTACATAATATTCCCATGATGAAACTATTCAGGAAGTCTAACAGTTGATTGTGGAATCATGTGGTCACTTATAGTTGACTACTACCATAGGAACAATGGTTAAATTAACCTGGAACAAATCACAATTTGTGGGCATAGGTGTGCTCTAGTACCTAAACAAATGGCACTAAACCTCTCATTACATTAGAATAAAGAAATAATTTGTTTATGTAGCCTATCCAAACCTTTGTCTACCTCTTTCTGAGAGTGTCCCATCCCACTTCAGCTTTAGGTTTCTTCCTCTTTTACTAAAATCTGAACTTTCTTGGTTAAGTTCAATAGGCAGTAAATTGAGAACCCAAACTCTGACCTTCAAATTGTCCATTCAGAACCCTGTGTGTTTTTTCTAGTGTGTCGTCCATTCACAGGGAAGCCAGGAATTCACCATCCACAACAGAAGTGACTTAGTGGGCTCTTAAGCACATTTCCTGCCTGCCACCCTCCTGTCCTAATGTAGAAGTGACCATCCAGGCTTTTAAAATAAGTCAGACATGATGACTGGTTGGGAGCTGGTGCGTCATGTTCAGGACTGATTTTCTCTCCGGTCCGGCTGACCCCCTGCAGCGGTGCTGTCCGTGGTGCTGAAAGTCCTCCTTACAGAGAGCAGTGGAACCTCTTCATGTGCACAGCATGTACCTGCTCTTACATACCCTCTGACTGCATACAAAGTGAACAGACCTGGAAAATACACCCACAACTACATGTATGCTCACAGAGGGAGTTTGACAATAATTGCATGGTCAGTAATCAGGCCTTATGACCGCTCTCCTACCCTTGAATTGAGATAATTTTAATGTCCTGCTCCTGCATAGCGGTGGAGAAAATAATCCCATCTGACTACTTGGTTTTTCTTGGCCGGCCTGTGATGCTGCTCTACATGGGAATAATTTGAAAACAATTGGATTTGCTCTATCTCATAGCGTCCCTGGGCCTCCCTGAACATGAAATTTCACTTCTCTGCTTTATACCAAGCACTCACGTCTCTCGCCGGCTATTTAGTCTGTAATGTGTGCTATAAATAACATCCGGGCCAGAGAAAAGGGATAGAGGGCATATTGCCATACAGCTCAGTAACGAGCGGTGTTATACGTCGTTAAAGATTTTTGTGTAATTAATGCAGCATATGGTAAGACACCTGCTTCGGAGACTTGATGGTGTTACAGGCCTCCTATAAGGTTTTGCACACTTACTCTTCCATCGCGACATAAGGAGAAATCAGTATTAAGTAGCTTTGTGAAGTTCAGCTAAAACGTTATAGTTTATCTTGTGTTAGCTACAACACCTGTCATTTAATTAATTCAATTTATACTTGCCCTCATAGTTCTCACAGCAAATGACAGCATTTATTTTGAACATTAACATGCATGATTACATTTGTGTTGTTTATCAGAGTTAAATGGAGCCTCCATCATTAATTAGTGTTACTGTGTGTCATTGAGTGCATAATTACACAAATGTTTAATTACTGTTAACGATACAGAGCTCAAACTCACATATTCCATACAGTTTAAATTGCACGTGTACTAAACACACAACTGCAGGAATTGTTCTTTATTGATCCAAAATGTAAAGCAGGTTTACGGGAGGTTGTGGGGGAAAAAAAAAACAAAGTACTAAATGGGTGCCATACCAATTTTGATCTTTCCAGTCAGGGCACTCTCATCATGATAAAGTGTGTGGCTCTGATCCCAGAATACTCAAAGTAGCAATTATAAAGACAACTTGCACTACATACCCCTACTTATCCAACACAGAATTAATTAATACTAATGTATAAGTACTAATAGAGGAGGGTGGAGGGGCACAGTACAGTGTATGCAGGATGAGTGCTCGTCTGCTCTGTTAATGGTCATGGTTGCATGTGACCGATGGATGACTGCAGCGTTGATATATGACATCTGTGTCCTGCAGTCACAACCACAGAGCTGTATGTCTTAATAACAGCAAAGAAGTCAAGGACTTATTCACATTTATGTTATAAGATGATCAATATCTTACAGTGAATGAGTGCAGTGATTGTGTCTTGGGTTCTGAGTGCTGCCAAAATGCAGATGACCTACACTCAATAATGTGCCTGAAAGCATCTTGTGTAGACACAGAAGGAGGCCCGACGCTGCTGCTGCTGCTGCTGTGCAGACGTTGTTTGTCAGCTGGGACAAAAAAGTGATATCAGTTTCAATGCCCCGATCAAAATGTTTGGTCACCGTCTATCAAATTCATTACTCATACTGCCCTGAAGAAGATTTGCTCAATTTTTGAGTGTTTAACTCTTATCAACTAGTACATGAAGATTTTTTAAAATTCATTGCTGCTTATTTAGTCATGTGTATTTAATGTTGAAGTATGATTGGAAGCCATATATTCAAGGGCTTTAATAGATATTCATATTTTAGTCAGTCAGCTGGGTCCTTGGTTTGAGTTAAGGATGGATAACCAACTGGTTAAAGCAAGCATCAGCCCCAGAAACCCCAGGCAAGGTGGTGAAAATATTCCAAACTTAAAATGATACTGATTTTTCGGGTGGATGTTTTTCTAAATGACTAAAATACATTTTGTAGCTGATCCTGTCCACAGCAGTACATTGATTAGCTCTCATGCTGGTATTCCCCTTCATCTCTCCAGTGTTTTGGATTTCTCAGTAAAATTATTCCCTCCCAGTACATTTTGTCAAACTATAACATACCTTTTGCATTCAGAAATGGCTGATAATGTACAAAGTGGACTGCAGATCTTTGTCAATCTGACATGACAGTATGAGGTGTTACTTTAAAATGTTTCTGGGCCAAATTCAGGCCAAACCTACACACAGAGTCTAAAACAACATTTTGGAGAGGTGCAGCCAAAAATAACAGATGAGTAACAGCTCTCTCCCAAGGCCAAGAGACAAAAGTTTATTCAAAACTACTAAATGATGTGGGATGTACAGGATTAAAATCGACTCATGTAAAAGTTCACAGAAAAAGTACAGAGCCTTTTAAGTCCCTCTGCCTGCAGTGTAGATTAAGCTTATGAATCCAACACATTTCTTTTTTGAGACAATATTGGTTCTTACAGTACAGCCATGGGAAGCACAGGAAAAATCAATATTGAAGACAAAAAAAACAGATCTTGTTGACAGCAATGTGCAACTCTGGTGTTTGATCAATAGCAGAAAGAAATGCCCCCAAATATGGTTAAAATGTCCCGTGGTAACCTACATACTGGACAACTTGTGGGGGAAAAAATCAAATGAAAAAGAAAAAAAAGTAGATAAACATCAAAAATAGCGAGGTTGAAATTCAGCTAAACCAAAATGTCTAATTCAATTCAGTGGCCCGTCCAAGAGAAAAAAGACAGAGTATGTGGGACAGATGCCAAAGGCTGTAAAACTGTGTCAAAGCTGCTTTTAGTTTATTTAATTTTAATGCCCCAATACTTGGAGGAGCACAAACAAACCTTTATTGTACTGGGATGAAGGCGGGAGGCAAAGCTATCTGCATGGCCAGACAACACTACAGGTAAGTGGGAAAATATATATTTTTTGCAGTTTGAATGAACTGATTCTGAACTGCAGGCAGCCGTAGTATTAGCCCTTCAGCTTTGCACTTAAATCTCACTAGTGAGGTGGACACACACAAACTTTAAAAAATGAAAAAATGAAAATTTGAACACAACATTTTCATTTCACATATTGTCAAGGTGATGATATCAGGTATAGAGTTCACACAAAGACACACACTCTTCCTGTCTGTATCGGCGGAGCTGAGGTGAAGCAGGTGATCAGTTTTAGCTTCAACATCATTGAGGGCCTGTCACGGACATCACAGATCTCCACCTTTGAAAGCTCAGAAACAACTGTATTTCTTTAGGAAAGTCCACATGAAATAGAGATCAGAGTGCTATTTGTTTCTGAAATATTTACTTGTTCCCGATAAAAACAGGCAGCTACGGAGGGACTTTTTGCAGAAGCCAATAACGCTGAACAAGCTTTAATACAAAACCCATTCAGCTACAGACTGTGGAACAATGACCGAGCTGACTCTTCCCAGACTGGGAGTTCTTGGTGAACACGGTGAGACGGAACACTGCCTTGGACAGGGCTTTGACGACAAGCACTACAGTGCACAGGTGGTTTGCTTGTCAGGTTTGGCTTCTGGCACCCCACGGCTGAGTCAACTAACTTAACTGCGTAGCTAACTAAGCATGCAAAGGCTAGTCGTTTCTAATTTAGCAACAAATAAAGCTATCTTTCCACCAGGAAACTAGGTAAATTACCTCAGTGTTGTATTCCCCGTTTTTCTGGGAGGCTGCTGAGCCTGTTTACGTTGCTGCTAATGGCAGCTAAGTTACCAGAGTTGAAGCTAAGCAGCCAGTGGACATCAGAGAGAAAACCGGAGAGTCAAGTCAAACCCAACAAGCTTGTGTCAAATGCACTTATTTTGTCTGATTTATGAAGTAGGCTAAAATTTGCATATGTTTTTAATAACACATGTCAAGATAATATAAGGTAATGGCAGAAAGAATGGTCAGGAACGCTCATTTATGTAAAAATAAACTGAACTAAAATAAAAGCTTTATTGATGAGGCCTATGAATGGGGTCACAATGTTTTCTGTCATTTTTAAAACCTTTCTCCTCAGAAGAAAACTTTGGGAAACACTGTTCTAGAAGGATTACTTCTATTTCCTTGTTAGATTTCTTTTGGGAACTGTTGGCCTTGGAGAAGATACCCAATCTTTCAAACCTGACAGACTGTTGGATTGACTGACACACAGTCTACAGTACAGTCAGTAAGTCTGAAGTGTGATCACAGATGTTATCACTTTGATTTTGTGGTTGGTTTGTCTTTTGTGACAGTTTCTGCAGTTAAGCCTGGGGTGGACTTTTGAGTTTGGTATCACATTGTTTGTGCAGAACTGGATTGTACTGAACTGAACGGAGTGGGAACACACACGGGTTTAACTGGAAGCCTTTTTGACTGGGTGATTTGAACTGTGAACACTCGTAACACACTACATTCTTTTGGCTTTGCTTGTCAGTGACAACCAACTGAAATTTGAATTTAACTACTGTCTGTTTACCTCACTGATGCTTTGCTATTTTCTCATATCTTGTTCAGTTTGACTTGACAATTGCCACATGTAATTATGATTTTGTCAGATGTGATTCTGACTGGCAGCCCTTATCAAGTGATTGTTGACCTACAATACTCTGCCTTGTCAGGTTACTTTCATTTCATTCAGGGTACTTTCTGCAACCTAAGAAAGCTTGTCAGGGACATCATTTGATTGTCACTGCTAACTCTATCTGTGTGTCCTGAACATCCATCAGCAGATCCCTTATTGACACTGTCATGTGTGCTCCAATTCCTTCACCCTGTTTTGGGTTCACAGACTGAACTCTGCCATATCATAAGTGCGCAGTTTAACAATCTTATCGAAAGCCTTGTTGAGAAACTGCTATAGAAGGTTTGTCTTTTTCACCGAAACTCAATAAGCTTCCCTGTGAATTGTAGGAAAAAGACTGTAGAAGCAGTCATCCTTTCAGTTCTGAATTTTGGGGATGTCAGTCATAGTCATGCTTCTGCCTCCACTCTCAGGGCTTTAGCTCCTGTTTACTTTTCCTTGCTTGTGTTCACTAATGGAGATCAATACAATACTCATCAGTACATTTTATAGTATGATAAGGTCAGATGGCTTCCCCACTTTGGTAATAACCACTGATGCTTATCTTCAAACCCTTTGTTGTAAACATTTTCATCTCGTATCTTGTCTTTGTCACTATAAAACACGCTGAACTTAGCTACTCTCCTTTATGACAAACTCCTTTACTGTCATAGAAAATAAACGTTCAACACTTTTATTGTTCTCATCATTTATTTTGGTAATCATTAGGCATGCTAAAGGCCAGGTTTGTTTCATTTTCAGTCTTGTACTCACCTGGTATCAGGGGTGTCACTTGTATTTGAGAACATTTGGTGCTTCGCCCACACCTCTGTTGTGGGGTCTGGAGGGATCCTCCCTGAAAAAAGGTTTGTTCTCTTTTAAAAAAAATAGATTTGCTACCATTGACAATGATGGATAAATAAATAAAACTGATCACTTCAACACCTACATCAGAATGCTGTTTGTTGTTTTCAGCTCAGCATTCAACACAACCTCTCCCATGAAACTGAAAAACTGAAATAACGCTCTGTGCTTAAGTATTACACTCAACAACTGGATATTGAACTTTCTCACAAACACTCAATAACGCATTATTACACACCCTAGACAGTTCGGATTAGCTATCTCACCTTTCTGCTAAACACCGGGGCCCCCCAGGGTTGTGTGCTCAGCCCCCTTGTGTTCATGCTGTACAACCATGACTGCAGCTCCCAACAAGGAAAGAACTTAGCTGTGAAGTCTGTGGATGACACCACCCTAATTAGCTGGATTTCAAGCAACAATGAGACATCATGTCAGGAGGAAATCAAGAATCTTGCAATTCAAGGAGCTGACTGTTGTTTTTAGGAAAAAAAGGAGGCAAAGATGTACACCCCTGTCTGCATCCGTGGAGCTGAGGTGAAACAGATGAACAGTTTTAGGTTGCTGGGAATTATCATGACACAGAACCTGTCACGGGCATTATACGTCTATACCCTGGTTGAGTAAGCTCAGGAACGACTGTATTTCTTACGTCAACTTAAGATGGCAAATTTCCTGCGTCAGGTTTTTGTCAGCTTCAGCAGAGGATCAATAGAAAGCATCCTGACTGGAAACATTACAAACTGGCATTAGATGTACGTAGGCAGGACAGGTGGACTCTGCAGCAGGTGATTAAAACTGCCCAGAACATCACTGGTACCCATCCACCAAGCATCAGTGATATCGGGGAGAGCCCTGTCCCTCGGGGCTGAAAATATATTCCTGTGCGCATGGAAGGGAACCCAAGATTTCTTGCAAAATTTTGCCATTGTTTCAGTTAAGATGACCACTCTTGCAAGATCTTTGTGACATCAGCATAGATAGAAATAGAGAAAAAATGAACAACTGCCATATTTAAGTGATGAAGTACTGCATAATATAGAAAAAAAACTGAATCCATATATATGAATCCATATATATTTTAATACATATTCAAGTATTCAAGATTTTCAGGGACAAAGTTCTTCCTGTTAATATTCTCGATCGAGTGTATGGTCTCAGACAGGGGCACTCTTCATGAAGTAAAGGCTTGTGTATTTTGAATTGCATTTTTTCCACAAAGGTTCCAAAGATTGCCACGACTGTTGAAGCATTACATAAAAAGCAAAGGTAAAAGTAGACAACTGTACACTTCTTATGACAGCTCGCATTCAAGAATGTACAAACTGTAGGGAGACACCACCGCAGCAATGGTGGCTTGTTTACTTTCAGTGCTTCCTCTGATTCATGTATATGTTGATACGTTATGTTACATGTTGAGTTCACCTAATGAAAAACAAGTCTTGCCTCGCTTGCTTATGCATTTTCAGATCCCCAACCTGAGAAAAAACAAATCTCTCAAATATTGACAGCGAGATTGTCGTGTCTACAATTCCCCTCAGAACAGGTTGATTACATATCTCAAACTCAGGTCAAAGCTCTTGACAATGGCAGTTTTTGTTACAGAACACTATAAAGGTATGAAGGCTGACAAATAAGTTTGAGGTTTTATTGTACAGGGCCTCTTAAACCTTTGTCCCTGAATTATGATTTCCCATCTGGCCTTCAACTTAAATCCTCTCCCCCTATGGTCAGATAAACAGATTATAGTAAGTGGGGACTTAATAAAAGATAACACTGTTGACTTTCCAGGAACTTAAGGAAAAGATTAACCTACCTGACTCCTGGTTTTTCAGATATCTCCAGGCTAAGAGTTTGATTTTGTCTGTTCTTGAGCCCTGCAGGGATCGCTTATTCCAACCCTTGTACAAAAAATAAACAAAATGCCACAAAAATGATTGGATTTTTTTTTATTAAGTTATGTTTTGGGGCTTTTTGGCCTTTATTATATAGGACGGCTGAAGAGTAGACAGGAAATTGGGTGAAGAGAGGGGGGATGACGTGCAGCAAAGGGCCGAAGGCAGGAGTCGAACCAGCGGCCGCTGCAGAGGACTGATAGCCTCCATACATGGATCAGATGCTCTACCAACTGAGCTAAACGTCCGCCCAAAATGATTGGATTTTAAAGAGTATAATAGATGAACTGTCAAGTAATTTGTTTAAAGATGAATGTGCCATAGACATTACTGTATGTTGACTGCCCTGAACCATTAGTATTTTTATATTCATCACCCATCACCCTGTTTTTGTGTGACCAACATAATGTTTTATATGTCCAAAAGAGCTGTCGAACAACAAATGTGTTGTGTTATAATCAACTATAGAGGAGACCATCTGACTATATTTTGCAAAATGCACAACCCAGCATGGCAGAGCTATGCAAGGACTAAATGCTGCAAATGCTCTTTAGGATATTTCTATATTACAGTCACTGTGGGATCAGATGTACATTGATTTTATTCTTAAAATTGTCAGAAAAACAGTTTTTTTCTGCCACAATCTTAAAAGCTGGTGTTCTAATCCATTATTCAGGAGGGAATTTGATTAATGCCACACCGAAAACAGGAAACTGTTGAGCTTCATAAACACTTAAATGTTGTAGAAAACTAGCTGGCCGTTTTTACAGCCCTCTATTATAGACAAATCAAATCTTTATTCATGTTAAGGATCACAAAGTGACTTTGAGCTGTCTTCAAAAATGCACCGAATAGATTGAATTTGCTGCTGTTCTTGGGAAGTGTCAGCAATTTTAATAGCACCATTTGCGCAGAATAACTTTTGACTCGAGAATCCATTCTTTAATTCATTCTTACTTTCTAGGACAGAACAATCAATATCTGTGGAAATGAACTATCTCTTCAGAGAGAAAGCAAAAAACTAAAAAATGTCATCCTGATGTAGAATGTTTTATTTTCTGTTTTTATATCCAAAGTTTACTTTATACTTTTATGAGTTCAAAATAGGAAAATGCATCATGTAAAATCCCCCGGTCACACCTTCTCTTTGCTCCCAAATACCTCAAATGTACTGATTATTGCAATTTACTGTTTTCCTTTCCTGCTCTACCAAGTCTTCTGTGTCTTTCTATATCAGATATGCTGTATGTTGATTTATTGCATCTGATGAAGGCAGCAGTACTTACACTTAGTTTTGAATACACGCCTCCTTTTTTCAGATGACTTCATTATTTAATTATAACTCAGCAGCTCATATGTGTGAGATTTCATAATTATTAAAAAAAGATCTCATCTTTAAAAAACTCTATTATGTCACTGTGAAAGATCTTTCATTAAGATTTTCCTGTTTGATGAAATGTTCTTATGCCATTAAGAGAAACAAAAGAGAAGAAATAATTTAAGAACAGTATGAAGTAGGTACAGATGGTAATATATTTCAACGTTAATATAAACTTTGCAGCCTTTTGTTAATTTTCCGCTGCATAAATCATGTCATTCTCTCCATAACCATGTGAGTCTGTCAAGTGGTTATAAATGCATTTATGCTGAAGAACATATGACTAGTTCTATAATTCTTGGCACACACACAATAACACCCTCATATTTATTTTGACACTGCTCTTTTCTTTTCATACCTACACCAGAGCTGAGTAGAGCACAACAAGATATATTAAGCACAGCAGAGAGACGTTAGTTGAGTAAATTTAGACACAAACATGATGCCCTGAGCATATAATTAACTTTCTTTTCGATATACAGTGGCGTTCAGCTCCAGGTTTTCAGGCACGTGGTCATTCATAGAGCTGAAAATGAAACAAACTTGTCCTAAGCAGGCCTGATTATTAATTACACACACAAAAATTATGACTTTAATAGATGTTGTCTAAAAATGACAAACACTTTTTTTTTTCCCTCACAGTAAAGCAGTATGTCCTAAGTTCAGTGTGTTTCATAGTGGCAAAGATGAGATGTAAGATGGAGATTTTACAACAAAGACTTTGAAGATCAGTGGTTATTACATCTAAGGTGGAAGGCCAACTGACCTTATCATATAAAATGTCATGAGTATTGTACTGATCTCTTTTAGTTAACACAAGAGAGGAAGAGTAAACAGGATCTAAACACCTCGAAGTGGAGGCAGAACCATGACTGACTGACATCCACATAATCCAGAACTGAAAGGATGACTACTTTTACAGTCCTTTACAATTCACAGGAGAGCTTACTGAGCTGCAGTGCAAAAAGTCAAAACTTATAAAGCAGTTTGTCAACAAGGCTTTCTGTATGGTTTTTGAATTGTCCACTTGGTAAAGACGTTTAGTTTATAGAGTTAGAGGCCCAGTGTGTAAGATTTATTTTGATTATTGGCAGAAAAACAAAAACACTTTAAAAATCATTAAGCCAAAAGTCTAATTCCAATTTTTGGTGAAAATTATTCTTTAATGTTTTATATATATGAAATACTATATATGTAATTCATAAAATGTTTTATTATACTTTATTGTGTCAGTACAGTACACGACATTCCTACAATGCACATCCTGTTATTTAAATAACTTGACACAAAATTTAGTTTTTTGCTATCTTTCACCCATGTGGCACAGTACCACATAACCTTTCATAACTTAAAATACATATACCCAAATACCTCTAAAATAACCAAACAACATTACGTTAACCTTTCCCAACCAAAAAAAAAAAAAAAAAAAAAAAACCAACAAAAAAAACAAAAAAAAAAAAAAAAAAAAAAAAAAAAAAAAAAAAAAAAAAAAAAAAAAAAAAAAAAAAAAAAAA
>JAJHUR010094395.1:0-10735 GCA_027495735.1 Lutjanus campechanus | reverse complement strand
ACAGACATGTCCACTTTATGCTGATCCCAGGCAGTTTTGGGCCCAAACCTTGCAGGTTTTTGCATTCAGTAAAAATGTGTTGTTTCCATCTTTTCTATTTGAATATTTCTGTACACTGGGATCCCTAAACAGTATTGGAATTGCATAAATCGGGTATGTCTGGAAAGCTGAGACTCTTGTAGTTTTAATGAGCACAATAGTGGCCATTTCGTTGTTGTGAGACCACTTTTTGAAACTTGACCTCACTGTAGAAAATGACTTAGAGAGATCTCTAGGATAATCACCGCCTCACCAAATGTCACAACCAGACTTCTGGGCATGCAGGGAATGATGGGACTTCCCTGTGTATTTTGACAATGAGGGGATTTCTGAACAATCCCCAGAATAGAAGTCCTTGCCATCGAATTTCTCTATGGTGTTTCATAAGGTGTTTGTGTCTTAATGTGGTATTGTGGAGGGATTTTTGACCATTTCTGTCAATTCTTGAGTGATCAAAAATGGTTAGGGCACTGAATCTATGTAATAAATTAGATCAACCCCAAAACTCCTGAAACAACTTATGAGACATAACAGAACATGGCAATGGCCATCATATTATTATTATTACAAATTTATGACTAGAAAAACTTGACAGAGAGTGGTGGATGGCATCAAGGACTACAACTAACGATTATTTTCATCAAAGATTAATCTGTCGATCAATCAATTAGTTGTTTAGAAAGTTTAGAAAATGGTGAAAAATGTTGACCAGTCTTATTTTCTTAAAAGATAAAACTAAAAACTATCAAAATAGTTGGTGATTCATTTAATGATGGATTACCTGATTAATTGTTGCAGCTCTAGTGACATCAAATTAATCTTCAGGCTCAAAAAAAGGGACAAAAATAAGTGTATGGTAAGGAGGATTAACTGAGGATATCTGAGTTAGCTACACATGAATACAAACAGTTCTGACAGTATAAATGACCATTTCAAAACCTTTAAGTAAGCAACAGATGAAGTGCAGTACTATAGCATTTATAGTCTCTGTGCATGCAGCCTGTGGTGAATTATATCTTAACTAATCTCACAGTAAGCATTACGTAATAATGTTAAATAGTCCATTATAAGTCATTAAGACATCAGCTTACCTCGTGTGCTGTTGACAGAAGTCAGCTTGTGGACAGTGCGCTCTAGTGGATATTTTGTGAATAGCCACAGTTCTGAGACTGTTCATAATTACATTTGAATGGACTGTAGAATTAAATACTGATTACTGCCAAAGCTGCTGGCATATAAACCTTAACAACAGGTGTGCTAAATCAAAATTAGTGTCATATTCTAAAGCTAAATGTGCTTTTTTTTGTTTTTTTTTGCAGGTATCTTGCACAAGAGATCAAGAAAAGAGAAGGGTTCCGTCTGATGATGGAGGTAAGTTATTGCAAGTTTATCCACAATTTCACACAAAAGCCGTGCATCTCACTGTCTGTTATTTAGCATTACAATATGTGTTATCTGGAGTACAGTTCCTGTGTTGAACACAGCCTTTTTTCCGTCTACAGCCTGAATATACAAATGTTTGCTTCTGGTATATTCCACCAAGTCTGAGGAACCTTCCAGACGGCCCTGAGTTCTGGAAAAAACTCCACACTGTAAGTATTTAATTATAGTTTAACATCTTGACATGAAGAGATGACCCAATTGTCTCTTTTGTTAATGCATTGTAAGTCAACACAGCGTCCCCACCTGCAGGTGGCCCCGGTGGTGAAAGAGCGGATGATGAAGAAGGGCAGCATGATGGTGGGCTACCAGCCGCACGGAGACAAGGCCAACTTCTTCAGGATGATCATCATCAGTCCTCAGGCCAGCAGACAGGACATGGACTTTGTCCTGGATGAGATACACAATCTGGGAAAAGACCTGTGATGAAATGCCAGTGAAGAGCCTCTCTAACCTGCTTGTTGACAATCAGGGCATTCTTACCACACAACACCATCACACACTTTTTTTTTCTCTTCTCATTTTTAATTTCTTATCCTTACAGGTTCCTCTCCCCACTGTTCTAAAATTAGGAATAAATATAATCAAATGAAATGTCCAAATCTATTCACATCATGCCATACAATGTTTTACATACAAGAAAATGCTTACATGCTTGTATTTGTTGTAGAGAAGTCTTGCCTGGGGAACATTATTAAAGTGCACTTTTATTTTATAGCATTTAACTGTAACTAAATAAATACTAGGACTGGGACAATACTTTTACCTCTTGATTTGATACAATCTCTACAATCTGTGGCTGATCAATGTGGAGTGTTGAAGCAAAAATAACAGTTGAGTACAGTACAGTCAGTAGTAATTAGTTTTTCCACAGATCAGAGGGAATATATGCTTCAAACTATTAGCACATGTGTCTTTTAATGTTCAGCGTGAGAATTAAAATGGACCCATTGTTTAATATTACAATAGTCACTAATAATTGCTAGTGCATTAATGGGAATTCCCATCTTATGTTAGCATTGAGCTAACAGACTAAATTCCAGTTAATTATATAAAGAAAAAATTGATTTAACATTCTGAAAATAAAAAAATAATCATGATACTAGATACTAGAGAACTGAGTTTTTCTCTCACCTAAATAAAATGAAAATTCAATAGTGGTGGTGACCTAATCAGCTCTATGCCAAAATATTAAAACATGCATACATCTATATAGAAAACCTATACTGTACTACACTATACAAAAAAACTTGATTCAAACCTTTACAGCTCTCCACATAGTATTGCAGCAGGTGCTTCACCTGAACCCTGCACTCTAGTGAGTATGCATTAAATGTATTTTAGTGTGCAGATTATAGAGATAAATATGTTTCTGTCACAGTGACAGCGGTGTTTACAAGTATCAAAACAATAAAACTGATTTGCAGTGTTTTACACATTCCTTGTATCTTATATAAATGTAATTTGAGAGACGGGCTTGGAATGTCTTTTAGGTTATTTCCATGTTGCACTCGTGAATCATATATCAAGCATGTAGTGTTTCAAAATGCTACTGTGTTTTGCCTCATTTTAACCTGCTTATTTTTTATTTTCTGTCAAGGGAGTCTTGTTACAAATAAAACATAAAATCAGACTCTGGTCTTGTTTAAGCATCCTCAGAGATTTATCCTCAGTTATCCTTTACTCATCAGTGTATAACTGCAGCATTCTGTGACTATTTATTCTGTGTGTCAGTATTGATCTGAAAAACACAAGAGGCTTGATTATTGAGCTGGGATGTTTTAGCAGAACTCAGCAGGTCAACAGAGAGCTTGTAGAAATCAAACACGGATCAATGGTCGGGCACCAACTTAAAAGTCACAGCATGAGTCTGTGTTAATCCAGCTAAGTGAGTCTATCTAACAGGTGTCAGTGACCTGAACTGGGTGAGCAGAAGATCCATGAGCTCTGTGCCCCTGTGTGCACACATAATGAGTGAAGCAGCAGCGTGAACACGTGTCCAAAGAAGAAACAACAACAATAAACAGCCACCAGAGCCACACATACTTAATAATCAATTTTTTTTTCTTTCGAACATTAAACTACACTCTGGCCTTGCAGTAGCAATAAATGTCTAAATTTGGTTGCAGAGACGTTGTTTTTGCTTAGTCAAGCCTTTTTTCTCATATATTTATAAAGCTAAATACTTTTCTAATCTTTGCATCTCTTCTTTTGTCTTGAAACACATCTCCAGGGTTGTAGTTTTTGCTTTTTTGCCTCTCCACTAGACTGACCAGTATCCTCTCTACCCTGTTGTCAGGCCTCGGGCAGTTTAGTGATATGTGATAAATTATTTCCAGGATTTCACAATATAATACAACATATAATATTTTACATTCTACACATGTGAGGACTGTGTATATATATATATATATATATATATATATATACACGTATATGTATGTATATTATACAATGCTGTGTGGTAAAATGATCCAAAAAGTAAATTAACCTTGTAAAAAAGTTCAAGTATAGGTTACATGCAAAAGAAAACAATGCATATTTAAACACAACTGTCAGTAAAAATAAGTTGGTTCAAACTAAGGTCCCACCCCTTACGGGACAGACAGCCAATCATATTTGAGAATAATGTACTGTAGTGGCACTTGGGGCACTTGGCCAATTAGTAAATTAAGAAATAAGATGAAATATACATAAAATACTGCCTATGAAACTGCCAGTATCAGTGAATAATATCAATTGGGCTCTGATGACAATGTTTAAGTCACAATCATAAAAATCTACACACGGTCTTTTCACATGAAATAGGCAAAATGTTTCAGAGTGCAAACATCACACTTTTATTCTCTCTTTTTAGTGCTTAGATGCTTTGTTAGAACCTGGATGATGGGACAAATAGGTTCCAATACCATCAAAAATCTGTCTACACCCAGTTGATGTTTAAAAATACAAATAATGAATTTAATGAATTTTTATCACAAATCCACGAACAATTACAACTTCAGTATAGTAAATTTTGACTTTTTCCTTTATAATTCCCAGATGCACGTGTCTACTGTTCGTATAACGTCTGTGTTATGTATTCTGTTGCATTTGAGTGCTTATCTTGTCTGGCTCTTTATCCTCTTGATATTAATCTCATTAATCCTTCCCTCAGTGGATGAGTCAGTTCATTGTCTGTCAGGCTTTTGATGCATTAAAGCCAAAAGCTCAGAGTGTGACAAAGTTAATGGATGATTTTTTTTTTTAGACCCAACTGAACACAAACTGTCCTGATTACGTTCAGGCTGACAGCAGGTCATCCATTAGTCACCCAAACACTGGAGTTAACAGTTGAAGAGAGCGAAGGATGAATGGAGAGATCATCTGCGAGAGTTTTGTTTGGTTTTTCACCTTCAGAGTTCCGCAGGTCTGAAGACACATTAGCGGCTGTTGCACATCACAGTTTCTGAATAAATTCTGTTAATGGATCAGAGACCAGGACAACCCTGACAATTTAAGGTGAGTTGCTGAACTTTTTCTGAACATTTTGTCGAGAATATACGTAATATACAAATGTTACATTTTAAACTACTATTAAGTGACAACAAACGCAAACTACCAAAGATTTAAAAAACCCTCTTGCAATAAACAGATGAACTGTTAGATTAATTTTTAGTTTTGGTTTTTCAGTGGAGAATGAGATAATACAATGGTAAATGAGCCCAGTCAGAAAAGTATTGCAATATTTATATATTTGCAATATTTGGTGTCTGTGGTGACATTCTCAGAAAAATTGCTGTATTAAGTTACGGCTGATGTAAACCGAACGTTTTCCACTGCTGCAGCTTCACATTAAAAGCATTTAACTAGCAAAACACAAGGTGACTCTTATTACCAAGGACCCAGGAAATGCAATGTGTTTGTCAGTGAACTTAGCATATACAAAACAAGATGGAGCAGCCACAGTGAGCTGTCAGACTCCGTTCAAATCCAAATTATAGCCTGACTACTTTATTAAAATACCAATATGAAAAAAACATAAAATGAAAGTAACTTTAAAGCTACATTAAATTATTTTTGCCCACTCTGGGGCAGTAGAACATAATAAAAACACAACATTTGACATAGTATCTTACACATTTATTATGGCCAACATGTTTGACCAAATACAGAGCAACATAAGCATTCATAAGCATAAGCATTCATTGTGAGCTGTGTTTCTGGCTACCTAATGAATCTCTGTCCAATGTTTACCCTCCTGTTAGCTCCGTGTCGCAGTAACAGTACAGTGTTCACAGGTTGTCCAGCACCAGGGTTTATGAGAGCGTGTTTGTTGAAAACAGTCACCTGTTGCTCACTGAACTGGGTTTGCTGGGATCAAAATTTACAGGGCAGAAAATCAAAACAATGAGCTAAAAGACGGTAAAACATAAAACTCTGAAAACATCTGAAAGCTAATCTTACTGTAGCAGAATGCTAGGTAATTAGCTAATCAAGCATTAGCTGGCTAGTTAGCTAGAGTTTTGCAAACATTAGCTAAATTAAAATGTGACTATATATCACTCACATGTTCCACAGATACATATTTTAAACATCTTCTAAATTTTGTTCTTGTCAACATAGACAGGCCTAGCACATAGCACACTGGAAAGATGACAGAGTTTCTACTGGGTATGAAGCTTGCTCAGCTGTTATTGGAGAAAAGAGCAAAGAGGGGCGGGACTTAGGAAGGGTCAATTGTGTTATACACAACATAAGATACAAATCTAGAACCTTGAATGAATTACCAATATATTCCATAATTTCAGGTTTTCCATCGAATCTCCAATAGGATACAATATTGTAACTACAGTGCAAGCCTGCCAAACACCAGCCTACCAGCATGGCCATCATCGGTACCGGCTTTGATGACCAGTCCCTCAGTAGTGAAGACAGTTACGGCCATGTTTTCACAAACACACGGGCTGCTGCCGTAGTCAAAGGCTTGTACTTCCAGCGTGCACAGCTGCTCCGTGGGCCAGAGGCATTGCGCCGGTACATTGATCCCTCCCAGCGGGCCCTCATCAACGTGGGAGGCACCCAGTACACCTTCCCCTGGAGCACCCTGGAGGACTTCCCCCAGAGCCGCCTTGGTCATCTACGCTTCTGCACCACCCTGAGGGAGATAGCAGAGTTTTGTGATGACTATGACGAGGTGCGACATGAATTCTTCTTTGACCGTGACCCTTTGGCCTTCCAGGTCATCTTCAACTTCTTGGCAAAAGGACAGCTGCGTCTGCTGCACGAGATCTGCAACGTGGCCCTGTACGGTGAGCTGCTGTACTGGGGCATTGATCCAAAGCTGATG
This sequence comes from Lutjanus campechanus, assembly GCA_027495735.1. Taxonomy (NCBI): domain Eukaryota; kingdom Metazoa; phylum Chordata; class Actinopteri; order Lutjaniformes; family Lutjanidae; genus Lutjanus; species Lutjanus campechanus. Next base: position 3,927 of record JAJHUR010094395.1, on the reverse strand, counting down.
GAGCCCTGCTGCCGCCATCACATGATGTCCTCTGTGGAGGAGGTGGCCAAGCAAAAGCTCAAGGAGGACAAGTGGCGGCAAAAAAGGAGGGAGCTGAGGACTCGTGTGGTGGAAGGCAGCCTGTTCCACAAGCTGGGAGAAGCAGTGGAGAACCCTCAGTCAGGTTTAGCAGGGAAAGTGTTTGCCGTCCTGTCTGTCATCATGGTGGTGGTCACTGTAATCAGCCTCTGTTTCAGCACCATGTCAGACCAACAACAGGAAGAAGCAATGGTATGTATGAACCAAAGCAATGATTGGTACAGTCTTTTAGATTCAAGTCAGAATACAGAGTACTATCCATCATTTGCTAGGACTACTGTAGTCAGTCTTGTGAAATAAAAAGAAAGAAAAAGAATTTTGAATTTTTCTTCTTGTGAAACAAAAGTCCTTCAAGTCCTACAAAGGTAGAAGAGCGGGAAGAAAAGGTGAGACAAGAGGCACTTACTAAGTCCCGTCTCTCTTGGAACCTTGGTTAACCTTCTCCTTTCTGTACTTGCTATATGCTATATGTTAGGCTTATCTACGTTTAAATGAAAACCAAATTTTAAAAGCAATATAGTCACATCTTAAACTAACTAACTGATGTAACATTAGCTAACTACCTAGCTGACTTACATCAATCAATTTTAAGATATCCAGTTAGCAAATGTTTCGCTAACTTTAGATCTCCACTAAGCAACATCTTTTAACCATCTTTAAAATTTGTTCGCCCTTACAATATAGACAAGCTTAGCACATAGCATATCTAAGAACATTGCCTGTCTGCTCAGCAAAGATAAGATAAGGATAATGCTAAGTGGGGTAGCATATATTGTAGCATGGCAAACTGTTTGCAGACGGTGACCTCATAAAGGAATCTCTCAATAGAGTAGAGAATGTAATCTGCCCTGAAAAGCAGCAAGAATTTAACACGCAACAATTAAAGATTTGTCAAGAAACCCGGAGGATCAAAGTTCAGGCAAAGCATGTGCACCTGACCTGTTTTCAATTGTTTGTGATAAAAGCGCACACAACTGAGTTGACGTTGATTTTTTCCATCTCAGAAGAGCTCCTTAATCTAAAAAGCCTTACAGGAAACTGAGAGACGGGCTTGAGATTTTAGTTGTATTATTATTGCATAGCATTGTAGTTTTTAGCAGCAGCTATCAAAGTTGAATTCTGAGCATGTTATTTGTTTGAATTAATTTGAATGTAGCAAACGTAGCCTAATTCTGAACTATGTTGCACAATTAATGTTCCAAACATTAGCAGCACCTTTGCTGCCTCACTTGAATGACACGCTAACATTACTGTACGGTACTGAGGCAGTGGCATTTTATAATGTGCAGTCCTTTCCCCATATTCTAATGATAGTTTGAATTTCAAATAAAAAGTGACAGTTATAGCAGCAACCATATTAGAAACTATCATTAGTGCTACGGACAAATGCAACTAAGAATACAAAAATATAAAAGAGAATGCAGATGATTATATACCGTGACCAATAGACCTGTTTCACAGCAGCCATTGTGACTTGAAACAGTAAACACAGGTCTTAACAACGATACCTATTCAGGTATAACAGTCAGGGTGCTGCTATTGTGCAAGTTGGCTCACTGGAAAGATTCTGCTACACTAAATACAACGAGACCTTCATTAGTATTCATTGGTAAGACCTGTGTTTACTTTACTATTTCGTATTAATATGGCTGCAGTAAAAAAAAAAAAAGGGTTGCATCTAGATGGGAACACTGGGCCTGCAAAATATCTTGTGAGGATGATCATTTCAGTATTCAGTTCTATAGTCCATACAGAGGGTAAAGCTCCAATAATGCAGCCAGTAGCATCCTTATGTCATGCCCTTCCTGCCTAAATGCTCAGGTAACACTTTTTCTGTCATTAAGTTCTACTCTCCAAACTCAAGACAGGCCGGTGTCGGCAGGGTTATTTTCTAAAACTTGTCAAAGCTTTTCACAATTGGTAAACTGGCCTTTAAGTTTAAAATTGACATTATAGGTGAATTTGTTGCATTTCAAAAACTGATGTTAGGCAGCTGTTTCTCACATTTGAGACAACAAATGCAAACATTTAGAGTGAGGAAAAATGGCTTCTTTTCGCAAATTCTTCACCGCATTACTTTGACAATGATAACATAGCCTCGAAAAAAGCAACGGTTACTGAAGGTTACTTTATTGAAAAGAACTGAAATGAGAGTTAAGGGGCTGAAACAGGCAAGAGAATTAGTAGAGTACTTTAGCAATAGAAGTGCAACTTTTTTCTGAAACGTCACCTGATTTGTTTGGTTATAAACCTCACTTGGTACCTTTGTCTTTTGTTGTCTCCACAGGGTTTATGCTCCCAAAAGTGCCGCAGCATGTTTGTAGTGGAGTCTGTATGTGTCATTTGGTTCACCTTAGAATTCCTGGTGAGATTTTTCCACTCACAGAACAAGCTGAGGTTTGTCCGTGACCCTCTGAACATCATTGATGCCGCTGCCATCTTGCCCTACTACGTCTCACTGTTACTGGAGCTCGCTGACGAGTCTGTGCAGAATATCCTGTCCGGTGCAGGAAAGAGCACCCTGGATAAACTGGGTCTAATCCTGCGTGTGATGCGGGCCCTGCGTATCCTGTATGTGATGAAGCTGGCCCGTCACTCTACGGGGCTGAAGACGTTGGGTCTGACCATCCAGCACAGTATAACAGACTTCGGCCTGCTGCTGCTCTTCGTGTGCGTCGCTGTGACTCTCTTCTCCCCACTGGTGCACCTCGCTGAGAGTGAGCTGGCTCCCGACGCCGCCAGATCCTCCCATCTCAGCTTCAGCAGCATCCCAGCGTCTTACTGGTGGTCCATCATTTCTGTGACCACGGTAGGGTACGGTGACATGGTGCCCCACAGTGTCCCCGGTCAACTGGCGGCACTGCTCAGCATCCTATCAGGGATCCTCATTCTGTCATTCCCCTCTACATCGATCTTCCACACGTTCCATCGCACCTACATTGGACTCAAGGAGGAGCAGGAGAGGCTGTGGAAAGAGGAGAGGGAGGCCGAGCTTGCCACCGAGGCTGAGGAAAGCATGAGAGAAAGAGAAACTTGGCCTGATTACTGGCCAGAAACTGATTGTTTACCGGGTGCAGAAGATCCTTATTACCACGACCCTTATCACCTTTTCACTAAAGACATTACAGTGCTGGCTCAGAGCAAGAGTCGTAAACCTCTTTTTTCTCCTGTTTCTCGTTGAGCTGACAGAAATACATGATAAACTGTAGGAAAAAATATGTGGACACCCCTGCCCTCAATTAGTGGCAAACCTCATGAACACTTTTGTGGCTGTGTGGGAACAAATTCCTGCAGCCAGCTTCCAAAACTGTAAAAAGTCTTCCCAGAAGATTGGAGGCTGTTATAGCAGCACGAGAGGTTGTAGATATTCATGATTTAGCGTCTAAAATTAGGATGTTAAAGTAGATGATTTAATTGTCAGCATGTCACTTTATGCAGATGATATAATCTTATTAATTGAGCATGCAAATGTTGTAAATGCTGTGGCTGAATGGTGCTGGAAGTGGAGACTAAGTGGTAAACCAGGACAAAGCAGAAGTAGTACATTAGTTGCAAGAAGTCCAGTTATATTTAGTTTTTGTTCAACAGCGCTCTCATATATAATATAAATAATTTGGCTTTATTTTAGATGAGTGTTTGCCATTTAGGGAGGGTGTTAGAGCTTTAGAGTTATAGAATTGTTTTCTGGGAGTTTACGCCAGGCTTGGCCGTCAGTGGTAAGATCGGATAGGAACCTCCAAATGACTTAATGTGAGATAATTAGATTTGCGAATTTGCCCGAACAACATTACCTTTAAGTACCTTTAACTGGGACATTTTTCATGGACATCCCTGAACTACAGAAATCTT
>JAJHUR010094394.1:0-24261 GCA_027495735.1 Lutjanus campechanus | reverse complement strand
CACTGTTCAACTTGCAATATAAAATTTATTTGCAACGTTTCGGTACTAGACCTTCATCAGGCAAACATTTTTTTGTCAATGAGAAGCCATCTTAAATAGGGAGTGGTCGTTTCACCACAACCAATCCCATTCCCATGTGCAAACACAAAGGGACAGAAAACATCAATGGGTTAATAAAACACAACAAACAGAGACAGCAAAAAACAAAACTCTCTGTGTAACATCAGTCTAAAGAACCCCACATACCTAACAGGGAAATATATAATGTTGGTATATAATATATACCATATATATATATATATATATATAATGGTTCAAAATCAATAAATATTTAGAGATTTTTTTTACAGTGACTATTACAGGTTCCCTGTGTACGTAGGCTGATAGGGGTATGTTTACATTATCAATTCAAAACAGACATATTGGATACAAAAAACATCATTTATCAAAAATATATAATAGCAATAATCAATGTACATTTTTCCTATCCGAACTATACACAATCATAATAGATGATAGCAGCAAGTCATGCAGATATTAACAAATCTGAACAAATTTATATAGTCAAAAAAGAATATAAAAAGAATTATTCATACTACTCACCGGGGGCTCAAGAAAATGCAGTATAAGTGCATACATATATAAATGGACAAAATCAGCAGGTCACATTGTTAGATGAACCTGGTGATCTATGTACATATTAATACGTATCCAGAACTGTCTGGGGCTGGATACAGAAGCCCTCAAAATGTTCAAGTGCAGGGAACATCAAAATACATATTTCAAAACAACATTCAAGGCTCACAAAAACATGTTCAACATCAGTTCATCGTTCAAGCCCTTAGGAGCCAATGTTTGCAGGGTGTGAATCCAATAAGCCTCACGCTGTTTTAGTCGTTTGTCGTGGTCCCCTCCCCTAGGTGGCAGGTTTACCTGTTCAATGCCACAGAAACGTAAGGATGAGATATCGTGGTGAGCATCATTGAAATGTATAGCCACAGGATAATCCCAGTCATTTCTTCTGATAGTACTTTTATGCTCACTGATTCTCTGTTTTAGTTTCCTTGTTGTTTTTCCCACATAAGCAAGACCACAAGGACAGCGTAGCAAGTAGATCACGTGTGTGGAAGCACAGGTGATAACACTGTTGATAGAGAATGATTTGCCTGTGTGGGGATGGAAAAAGTGGCTTGTCTTCATGGTGTTGTTACACTGCGCGCAACTACCGCAACGGTAGTTGCCGTTGGGGAGGGGATGCAAACGTGTTTGCGTTACTTGTCTGGATTTCGTGTTATCATCAAAATTGGCGCGGACCAGATGATCCCTTATGTTTCTCCCCCTTTTGTTGACAAAAAGAGGAGGATCTTTGAACACGGAGGTAAGTTCGGGACTGGACTTTAGAATATGCCAGTGTTTTTGAAACACAGATCTTATCGCAGCAGAATGGGCAGAGTATTGAGTGGTACACATAACAGAAAATTTCTTTTGTTTTTTGACGCTCTTTTTTATTAACTCGGAGCGTGGTATTTTGAGAGCCACTTCATATGCGTGATTAATCCATGATGCTGGATACCCTCACTGCGCGAGCCCTTTCGCAACTTTTTGGTCTTGGGCTTCCCTTTGTTCTGATGTCTCCTTCTTGCAACAATAACCTCAGAAGTGTGTGCGCAAACCGTTTGCATTTCCCTTTGACACGTGTTAGATGCAATTTCTATGAGCAAAATTGCTTTCAAGTTTGATAAATCACTTTGCGCGTGCTTAATTAATATATTTACATTTTCTCCTCTCAACACACGCACAATTGCGTGTGAACGCCCCATATTGCATATTCATTGCAGCAGACTACTAACTGGATGCAGATGCTCTATTTTGCACCTTTGAAAGACACAATCGTTTTTATACATGCAAACCTTTAGTAAATCCGGCCCACAATGTATAATCTGCAAAGCAATACTTGCTGTTAATGCTGGGACACTGTCAAAATTTTATCAGCACTTAAAAATGAAGCACAAAAAAGGTAAGCTAAGTATAAGGGCTTGGTTCCACCAGGCGTGGCTGCATTGTGTTATGGCTGCGCCACATTAACTGGAACTAGAGTTTTAATCAGGCCTGAAAAGTTGAGCCTAACAAAATTCTGTCCAAAACCAACCTGAGCCCAACCCTCATTAGCATATTTCAACCCGATTAGAATCCGACAATTTTCTCAACAAGCTTCCCTCTATGCACCAAACAGTGGAGTTGGCAGGTATAGTGAGAATACATGCAGGGAATTGGACTAAATTGGGAGATAAATGAAAAAACAAAAAATTATATCAATACAGCCCAAACCCAAAGTGAGCCGGTGAAATCTGTGACAAATAAGGCCTGACCCGACAGGTTCGGGCACAGCTCTCAAGCTCTAGCCAGAGGTGATTGTGGTCATCCTACACAATGCTGGTGGTTCCACCAGCAGTGCCTCAGTGCGCCCCAAAAAAGCTCTCCACTTCACTCTGCTTCAAATGTGAGCCGAGTCTGTTTTTGACAGCAGCCAGGTCAATCAGCACAGAGCAGATTGAGCGGGCACAACTCCAGAAGGTGCGTCTCGGGCGCAGCTCGGTGCAATAAAAGTGGTAACGGAAATGCAACTCAGTGCAGCACAATTTGACTTGGTGTGGCCAAAGGACCATTTTTTCAAAAAGTCACTGGGACAGCCATCCACAGAAAGTGGCGACAAGTCTTCTGGATTTCAGTAGGGGTGCAAAACATGTTGGTGTGCGCTGAGGCAAAAAAAGAAAAAAAAACTTATTTTGGTGTGTGTGGAAGGAAAAAAAAAAGGGCTTAGCCCCAGATCTTCTCAACTCCTAGATCCACCTCTGTTAAGCAGTTCCTCAGCTTTTCCCTGACATTGTTTTTTTTGTTTGTTTGTTTGTTTTTTGTTTTTGTAATGGCGTCTGTCCACCTCGGGCTGATGAAAATGGAACGTAAAGCACATGTTGGATGCAAAAGAGGTAACATCCACTGGATTTTCCCTGCCCCGAAAATGTGTTGCATTCCAGATGATTTAACCTTTTCAATAGTGTTATGGGTCTCTTAATATTAACTGAGGAAAATGGTCACTAAAACACTCTAGCAACACATAAGGGAATACTTAAGTACTGAAGGACAACACAGAGATTAGGGTATTACCTTACATCCAATGGTGACTTTTACAGTATGTCTGTTTCTTTGACTTATTGAGACACCTGTATTTCCACAAGGGAATGAATAAAGTATCTATCTATCTATCTATCTATCTATCTATCTATCTATCTATCTATCTATCTATCTATCTATCCTACATTCTCAAATTATGTTTAGATATCTATTTTTTGCTGCTTGGCCAATGTACATGAAGTCAAACTAGGCGTAGGTGGGTGATTTTGTTGCTCTGAACCTCTGTTACCTGCGGAGCCCCCCCTTGTGGTTAACCTTTGTACATACTTGCCAACCCTCATGACTTTCCCAGGAGACTCCTGTTTTTCATTGCCCTCTCCATATTTGTTCCTGGGATTGTAATTCTCCTGTATTTCTCCTGATTTCGGACAAAATTTCATACCTTTTTTCCTTTTCATTATCACAACCTGCTTCAGACACTGTGCAGCATGTATAAGCCCTACACAACTCTAAAAGTCTACTGTTTCCATCCAGAGAACAAGACTGCTACACCAAGTCAGACTTCCAAAGAAAAAAATCCTGTTTCTTAAGGACAATCTTGAAGGAAAGGGGTATGCATTTTGTAAAATCTGTGATGTCAATTGTCTTGATAATTGTCTGGATAATGAATGTGTTGGTCAAAAATTTGCTTTTAAAATTCTGTATCACGTCATGGCCCAAACACATGTAAAAAATCTCATAAACTAAGAAAACATCATCAATTTGGCAGCACATGTGCAACATTTAGTAAACACGTTGCCAATATGGAGACTTCCCTTTGTTCAGCTGGTCCGTTATTCTGATATCTCAATAGTCTGAAACATATCCCACTGGTCCAAAACCTTATTTGTCCGACAGCCCGTAAAGCCAAAACACAAAAACCCATTGCTCCTTAAGTTTTTTGCGCTTAACATCTTAGCACAGTCATTCCCAAACTTGAGAATGCCACAGCCTAAGAATGCCACAGCCTAATTTGAAATGAAAATCTTTTGTGGCTCACCCAAACCTTTAATCACAACTCTGAACACAAGACTAGTTGTAGGCTATCAATGATGACATAAAAGATACATTCTGGTGTTAATGTGACAGGGTCACTACATACGATGTAAGAATAACATAATTTGTTTTATTAGTTCTGAATACTTTTTTAAAAAAATAATTGGAAGTATTTCATGGTAATTTCAAACTTACAAAATTAAAGCTAAAAAATATTGTATGAATTTGTGAGCTCCCATGCCCACCTGTAGTACTTTAAAGTACTATAGTACTATTATACTAATTTTCGGGCCTTTGTTTTTGATTTTTGGACTCCTATGGAGCAGCTACACATGATTGCTGGCACACAAAACTTTGTAGATCTTCGGGACACTGTGCCTCTCACTGCATTGCTTCCTTGTATTTCCTGCATCCCGCGAAAACGGTCTGTGTAATTTACTCCAACCCCCGGCCCTCCTCCATGTACACCTCCCGCCAAGCCCACTCCGCTGTGATTGGTCACACTCCCGAGGATTTCCGAAGGGCTGCCGAGCGCTGCCGAGCCCCACCTCCTCATTTTGCCAGTGCGGGAGTTGAGAGTAAACAGCGCACTTTACGAAACTATCAGAATTTCTCTTTTGAAAGTGTCAACTTTTGAAATACAGCCATATGTGTTGGATCCCGAATCCGATCCGGAGATACAGACTGGACAGCCTGAAGTTTCTCCAGAACAGAGGTTACTTCATGATGTCTCTGAATGGTAAGTAACGTTAGCCGTAGCTTGTTATTGTCATTACCTGCTTACCTGTGCGGCGTAAAGATGGATTTCGTTTTTCTAATAGAAAGCCGTTTCTACAAATTTCCGACATACTTTCCTGTCACTTGCATATAAGTAAATCTGGCACGCATTAACGTCACTGGGACTACACTGTTAAAAAAAGACTGTAAAACACAGTGTGTAGAGCCATCCAAAACAGCGTGCAGGGCTCACTTCCAAATGCACGAACCTCATTATTTGATGCGTTGGCATCGTTTAACATGAGTATCCAACATTGTAACAACATTTATAGGTCAGAAAAGAGGAAAAGCATAATAGTTCTCCTTTACTGGCCCACACGATGGGAATCGCTATCTTGGTATTTGACGTGAAATGTAAGGTTATCTTTGTTGTCATGGTGACAATAGTCAGGTGACCTTTGTTGTCATGGTTGCAATTAAAAACATATGGTTACTGCTGCAACGGTCTGGACCATTCATGGCCTAAATGGTCTGTTTAGGTAATAAAACTTCCTTGTTAGGTTTGGAAATTCACCATGATTTGTGGTTAAAGTAATTATATTAGTTACATCACTTAAGGTATATAATTGTAATGCATGTGTTTTTTCTATGTTCAATGTATCACCAGATGTTTTGAATTATCCTTCGTAGTCAAATTAACTTTTTTATTGTTACAATAACATGAAATGTGTGGAATACTAAATAAAATAATTAGATCTCTTTCAAAATGTATTTTTCAATTTTGAGTAATCAGTAGGCCATAACGTTTGCTTGTTAACAACTGCTTGTTGCCAAAAATAATTCAAATATATTTAAGTTCATGATCCATTAAATATTTTTTGGTAAAATACTGCAGAATAATTTATTGTGACAGTTTGGCAATAAGCTTGACAGAAGTCAGAAAGTAGGCTAGTGCAGCAAATTCTTTATTTTGGTGGTATTTCATACATTCATCGAACATTTAGTAGCAAGAGTCCATGATACGCCTCATGCTCATGAACCTCATGCCGCTCATGCCCATTTCCCTGAAGCTCCTGTACTCTCCGGGCCTCAGGTACATCATCCTGCCTCTGTAGTGGGGCTGCTCGTACATCAGCCAGTGTCCGTCCATCACATTGCAGGACATGCAGTCGGACATACGGTAGCGGTCCATGATGTTATCGCAGTCGTCCATCAGCTCGTGCATCTGACCACCGAAGTTCTCCCTCTCGTAGATCCTCATCCTGAACTGACCTCTGTGCTGTTTTTTTGGAAAAACCAAGACAAAATATCTTAATATCAAGTTTTGTGGGCTTGTCACACATAATAGAATGGCAGATGATGTTTTATGCCTACCATGGGGATCATACGGCAAGACCTGATGCAATCCCTCATTCCCATCATGCTCATGTAGTCAGCGTACTCGCCCCTCCTCATGAAGTACTGGTTTCCCATGTAGTTGGGGCGGTCGTAGACCATGAAGCAGCCGCTCTCCACCCTGCAGGAGTGGCACCTGCTCAGGTAGGAGGTCATATCAGAGCAGTCGCTCATGCACTCATAGGAGCGACCCTGGAAGTTCCTCTCCTCGTAGAAGATGATCTGAAAAAATTAATAGTAATAGTTATAAATCAAGTAGAGAGGTGAATATGGTGATCTCATTTTGTAAAAAGTAATTTTTCTGCTAATTACAAAAAGATTACCTTGCCCCTCATGTTCATGCCGATGTTACTCATGTTGGTTGTAGATGAGTTGTTGCTCTTGCTCCTGAACTGCCTGCCTACCTGGTTTAACCCTTTCCTTTTATACCTGACCAAACGTAAAGAATCAGTGGCCCCCCTCAGACAACCCCTTACTCAGCAACTTACCATTGAAGCCAACAGAATGCAGAGGTTATGCCCATTTTTTCAGGGACTGGGTACCTCGCAGTCTTTAGAAAAGCCTTTTCTCTCATCATAGAAAGCATTTCCAACAGTGCTTGCTACATGTGAATAGGTTGGCTCATGTGACTGTTAAAAACTGTGTTTATAGCCTGTATGCTGCATATTTTTTTGTGTCTGTAGTTATTTTAGATTTAAGCTTTGGTGTAATAAATGTGTTCCAGCAAAAATACACAACTGCAAATGACTAAATTATACAACAAAGATTCATATAGTACAGTTTTATTTCAATTAGATTCATGTAGCTATAGAACCTACATAGTTTGTCACACACAGCCTGTTTACCACATATAAATAATCAATAGCAATTTACTGCCGAAGACCTAGTTACAGGGAAATATTTAAACATTCATTTCCAAAGGAAATGGATAAGATTAGAGATGTTCCAGTACCATTTTTTCCCCTCAATGTTGATTCCAATCAACTTCTTCTCAACTTTGTGTATCAACTTCTTTCTTTTTTGTTTGTTTGTTTTATTAATTTTTTCGTTGTTATTATTACTTTTTTAAAATCTGTATTTTTTTTAATCAACAGTTTTTGTTGATTTTTTTTTTTTTTTTTTGATTTGTTGTTTTTTGTTCTTAAAGTATTTAGAACATGCAATTTAATTAGAATTGGTAACTCTATACTGTCATGTTATTCTGTTTGCATATATATTTTTTTGTTGGAAGGGTGGGATGGGGAGGCGGGTCAGGGATTATCTAGAACATGACTGAATGTATTTCCCTATTTTGCGGGGGAACATTGTCACTGAGTTATCCATGTATTATCAAAAATAATAAAAAAGATTATATATGAATATATATATATATGTATATATGTATATATATATATATATATATATATATATATATATATATATATACAGAGCACCAATGTTATGGGAAAGAATGCCATAGAACATGACTTCACCATCTTGATGAAAAAAGTGGCGCTGCTGGGAAGAAGCAAGGTCCTGTTTTGGGGTTAATAAACTACGTGATATTGGATCACTGGACAGACTTGCATACCCACAGATTTGCGATCCAGCATTTTAGGCAGTATAGGAGGCATAAAAAAGTTTTGGTAGTGGAATGAAATAGAGCCTGAAAACATCACAGTGACCAACTTGAAAAACTGATCCCAGCCACAGTGCTCAGTTTTTACTTAGTTTTATGATATTTTGTTTTATCAGTTTACCATCTTTTTATATAAATGTTCCAATCGTTTGTTTTCATGTTTGTTTTTGTTTGTTTGTTTTATTTGTGTGGTTGTTGTGAATTCATGTTTTGATGATATGTTAAGCATATATTTTTTGTTTTCATATGTCTAAAATATAAAAATGAGATCTTATACATCTATGTGCACCGGAAGACAAACACCAGGCTGTTGTATAGTGGTCCACACAACAAATTGAGACAACAACAGCAAGGAGATTATTAGAAACTTTAATGTGCAGTTGTAGTTAACTATAGTAGCTAATACAGGAAACACAAACACAGAAAAGGCAGTCGGTTTGTTTTAAATGTGAGCGTAGTTAAACAAGTTTAAGGACAGCAAAGGTCAACAAAAGCATTTGGATTCATACTCTAAACGATATACATAAAGTGTTTGTGAGGTTCAATTTTGACATGATGACGACATTAGAGTGAAGGTCAAATGGCCATTAAAGTAAGTGGACTCATCCTTGGTGGGGGGGGGAGGGGGATTATTTGGATTCTTCTTGTCTTGTTAAGGATCAAAACAGGACTATCCTCCCCACAACACTAACATCTTTGTATTGTTATGGCCGGCTCGTAGGCCGCAACAAATGAGGGAGATGTAGATGGGTGGCTCCAAAAATTAACAAAAGTTTATTAAATAGGTCAAACAATAAATACTGCGATGGGGTGTGAAAGTCAGTATCAGTGGTGTGTGAAGGTGCATGGATGTGTTGGATGATGTGAGGTGCATGTTGTCAGTGCAAAACAAAAGACAGGAACGTAAAAAGTAGAGGCAGCATGGCTTGCGGAGGGGACCAACGGGAGCGCGGCAGCAACCACATCTGCAATGACTGCTACTGCTACTGTTACTGCGATTGCCAACACCCCCACGGTGACTGGGCAGGCGGAGTTAAGTAGCCTGGGAACACTGGCCAGGTGTTCCCAGTTACTTGATGACGCACCAGCTACACCCAGCTGAGGACCTGCAAGACACAGAGCACACACACACAGTACCACAGAAGGACAAAGGCCCTTTTAACCACAGCTACCTCTAACTAAACACAATAAACATCCTGTATATAAACAACAAAATAACCAAGTCCATGAAGCACTTTAAGAAGAAGGAGGGAAACATAGGAGGATAGACACAGCAGAGAGCACATAGACACAAATACAAACACTACTGACAAGAAAAACAGGACAAGGCATCCGCCAGACCATGCACCGACAGAAGAATTTTCCCAGCGACCGCCACAGCATAATTCAAGCCATCACTGTCACTCAAAGCAGAAAAAGCCTCCTGAGCCCTGCCCGTCAACACACATATCCATGTGCGGATGGAGTCAGGCCACCCCCGCGCTTTAGCCAAATGCTCAAACATGGAGAAAAAAGTTTCAGGATCTCTCTCAATAAATCCGGGAACAAGTCTCAAATCACTCAACTCATCTGCCCTCCCCCCGCCGACGCTCGGACCAGAAGTAACATCTTTGAGGACGATATCGGCAGCAACTTTACCTTCGCTAATCAGCAATAATTTCTGCCTCTGCAACTCCAGCTTTGCCCGCTCAAAGGACAAACCAGGACCTGCTCCTGACGGCAGAGTCGAGCCCCCTGTGCGCGCAGCCCAAGACACAGCCTCAGTGCCCAGCACTCTCATTTTAAACACATTAACTTTCAAATTCGCTTTTACAGTCTCTTTGACTCTTTTATCACCGACATCAACCTAGTAATACTCAGCAATTTTAACCAGCTGATCTTTTGTACACTCATCCAGAAACTCTTCCACTGGAGTGTCAACAAATGCTTTTACTGCTTCATCCATGATTTACAAATATTTAATGTATTATTAATGTATAATATTTATTGTACTCCATGACAATATCACTTCCACAAGTCGTCTGTGAAAGCATTTCATTATGACCCATATTTACCTTTATTGTTAGATGCCAGCCTGTAGTGGCCATAGTAATGATGAAGGAGCAGTATGAAGAGTGAGAAACTCCAGGTCAAACACTGGACTGTCCTGCGTGAACCTAAAAGTCAAAGCTGACTTTTAAAGTTTTAAGTTACTTAAGTTAAGCACTTGTATACACAACTAAGCCATGACATTTTGCTCAACCTAACAAGTAGTTTTGGTTCCCATGAATAACCAAACTACAATGATTTCATGGTTACTATGACTTTGGTACTTAAGGTCTGCCGCTGGTTCGGTTCAGTGGTCTTGAGACATTTTGGGAATCATTGGAAATGTCTGTAGTTGAGGTTATGACAATGTGTTGCTTGCCAATGGGCCGGATCTACTAAGATCCTAATTTGCGTGTACTAATTTGCTTGTGCAATCTAGAATTTTGCGCGTGGGGCTGAACCGCGGTTTGCGGGTGATTTACTAAGAGTGATTGCGTAAATGTCAACAGGTGCAAACGTGTTGGAGACACCCTATTTGCGTGTGTCATGGTTTGCAGCATAGCGAGTTTGGAGAGAAGAACGCGCAAAGTGAAATTCGACCCTATGGAATTAGAGGTGTTGGTAGATGAAGCAAATAAAAACTTAAATGAGCTACAGCAAAGAAATCTGACTGTTGCACAAAGGAATGCTATATGGGAAGACATTTGTGAAAAAGTAAATGCTGTTAGTAAAATGATGTGAACAGTGGGTGAAGTGAAAAGAAGATATCAAGATATCAGAAGGATATAATGTTGGCACAGTGGATGAGATATTTTGCCACAATGTTGGTAATGATGCCTTTGGCATCACAAACACACTGCACATTCAATGAATGCGTGTGTTTGTGATTTCTGTACACATGCTCAGTGTCTGCGGGGGGCACAAGCTGCACATGGGTGAAGTCAATCGCTCCTCTAACTCTGGGAAATCCAGCTACTGCAAAAAAGCCTTGTTTGGTCTCATTCAATGAGTGCCGAGTATGTGGAAACCTAATAAACTTGGCCATCCTGCGCGACATGACATTTAAGACTTCAGACAGCACATCTGAAAAACGGGATTGGGATATCCCAGCTGTAGCAGCTACCATACGTTGGAATGACTCAGATGCAGGAGAATGTAAACTTGCAAGGAGTTTTGTCATTGCAGGTATTGTGTGACTCCTTCTCATGGCTCCAAATCCACTCTGAGTTCCTCCAACAGCTCCAAAATGGCAATGCTGGATAGACGATATGTTTTAATGATTGTTTCCTCGTTCATTCCAAAAATGTTCACACAAGGGTGAAAAATGCGTTCTCTGTCTCCTTTGATTGTTTCGATGTCTCCTTCTTGCAACAATAACCGCAGAAATGTGTGTGCATTTACGCATACAAACCGTTTGCACCTCCCTTTGACACGTGTTAAATATAGACGCAATTTCTATGAGCAAAATTGCTTTCAAGTTTGATAAATCACTTTGCGGGTGCTAAATTAATATATTTACATTTTCTCCTCCCAACACATGCACAATTACGTGTAAACGCCCCATATTGCATATTCATTGCAGCAGACGTACTAACTGGATGCAGATGCGCTATTTTGCACCTTTGAAAGACGCAACCCTTAGTGCACACTGTTAGTAAATCAGTTTGTACTTTTTTTGCGTGTGCAATGAGTTTGCACACGTTTTTATACACGCTGGGTAGAATTTACGATATTATACCCTCTGTTGTACATTAGAGTGTGTTAGATCAATGTCCTTCCTTTAACAGTCTCTTACTGAAAATGTCAAAAATGAACAAACACCACTTAACAAAGCTTGCACTTGTCTGAAAAATTCTGTTATGGTGTCACCCTTCAACTACTGTTGTCATCATTTATCTTATTTCATTTTGACAACTAACTAATTAACTAAAATACTGACATAAATAATGTAAAAAGTTACTTCAGACCACAAAAATCTTTGTACCATGGGTGGTTACCACGATTGTTGTCTACTATTGTTAACTTAGACTCAGGTACTTGTTCTCGGAGCTTTAATAAATAACAAATGTGCAACCAGTCATCAGTCATATTTAAGGTTTTTGTCATATCAAAAAAGATGTAAAGACAAACAAAGTAGGTGATGTACATTAAAAATCACCAGAAATGGTTTCCTAATCGTACACTAAATTCATGTTAAATGAAGGGCTATGTGCTATTTTTCTACGATGCATGAATTTGTATCTACTTCAAGACTCCCTATTATATAAATATTTCAGAAATGGTAGTTGTATACAGAAAAAAGTGTACAGGTAGAAGCATTTTGTCAAAAAAGTTTTATTATTTTGGCTTGTTTAGACACATTCAGCTGTTTTTACATGTCCATGATACGCCTCATGCTCATGAACCTTGTGCCGCTCATGCCCATGTCCCTGAAGCTCCTGTACTCTCCGGGCCTCAGGTACATCATCCTGCCTCTGTAGTGGGGCTGCTCGTACATCAGCCAGTGTCCGTCCATCACGTTGCAGGACATGCAGTCGGACATACGGTAGCGGTCCATGATGTTGTCGCAGTCGTCCATCAGCTCATACATCTGACCACCGAAGTTCTCCCTCTCGTAGATCCTCATCCTGAACTGACCTCTGTGCTGTTTTTTTGGAAAAAACAAAGACAAATTATCTTAATATCAAGTTTTGTGGGGTTGTCACCCATAATAGAATGGCAGATGCTGTTTTATGCCTACCATGGGGATCATACGGCAAGACCTGATGCAATCCCTCATTCCCATCATGCTCATGTAGTCAGCGTACTCGCCCCTCCTCATGAAGTACTGGTTTCCCATGTAGTTGGGGCGGTCGTAGACCATGAAGCAGCCGCTCTCCACCCTGCAGGAGTGGCACCTGCTCAGGAAGGAGGTCATGTCAGAGCAGTCGCTCATGCACTCATAGGAGCGACCCTGGAAGTTCCTGTCCTCGTAGAAGATGATCTGAAAAAAGGAAAAAATATAAGGAATAGGAATTTAAGCTAAAAAAAAAATTATACTGATGGATAAACAACCAAAAAACTGTTGGTGAGATGAGCGTGCTTACCTTGCCCATGGTCATGGTTGTTGTGTTAGCTCTTCAGAGAACTGTGTTGCTGCTACACTGATGGTGGTCCTGTTTTAACTGTTACTTTTATACCTGACCAAACCCAAAGAATCTGTGGCTCCCATTGTGTAAACCCCTGACCCAGCAACATGGTATAGAGGCCTATAGAGTGCTGAGGGCATTTGTCGCATTTCCATGTGACTGGATCCCCTAGAAGACTTTAGAATGGATTTTTCTATAGGGAAGTCAATACAATGAGCACTTTTTTGAAGTTACAATGCAGAGTACCAGTACAAACAATAGTCTCTTTTACACATTTCAAAATACATTGTTTGGCCCTCTGATTGGTAAGTGGACAATTTATAGACATGAACATCCTTTTGTGTGACCACAATAGTCTGATATGTCAGTATATAATGTACATCTGTATCAACAAAACTTGTTTATCCAGTTGTTTGTAGAGCATGTACTACATATGTCAAACATAAGAAATAACTGCCAACCTAACCTAACCCGTTCATCAGAAAAATGAAGTTAATATTTGTGGACTTTTTAACTTAAATAAATAAATGATTTTTGAATATAACTAATAAAGTCCCCCTCTCTGCATGACTTCATGGATGCTGAGCAATAACTCATATGCACTTTACCTTAGTTTCCCTTTTTAGCATTTATTGTAATCACTGTATAAGATATAACTTTTATTATGCTGAGGGAAATTGTTGTTTAACAAATACATGAAGCTCAAATATCAAATCTCAATAAGATGCTAATTCAAAATATACACAATGCCAAAAATATAAATAGGCTAATGGTAAGGATATTCTTGGTGGTCTTGCACAGTGGTGTTCCTACAACTTAATCTTTGACTCAAAATGAGTAAAAATCAACCTTTATGATATTTCAGTTTTAACCATCAGAGGCTGTAACAAATATAAATAGGTACCCAAAATTGCATATAGTCAGTAAGGTTTAAACATGTTTATTTTTTCATGGTTTTCATCTTTTGTTCTTAAACATTTATGTTTATTATACATATATATATATATGTATGCATATATTTAAATTTCTACAAAATGTAAAGTGTTTAAATGTATTTTCATCAAGCTTTGTGCATCATTGTAAATATAGAAACAATAAAAAACATGGCATTTCATAACTTTCTCTACTCACTGGAAAATTTAGATAGTAACCTATTAATCAATTGTATTCATACACATGAAAGAAAATGTGTTGATGTGTTTCATGGCAAATATTACGTTTACAATTACAGTTCTAATCTGTAAATCATCTCTACTGAAGTGTTAAAATAATATTTGCAAATAAAAATCATATTAACAACTACAGTAAAGCAGTAATGACATCTTGTGTTGGCAAGGACACAATGTTAATGGTAAATGGTGACACTGTCACCCTTAACAATAAGCTACTGTTTACATTAGCCGGATTACATCGCCGTCTGGCTCAATACTGGACCAGTTTTCAGAATTGTTGTATTCATTATTCACTCAGACCAGAAATATGGGAAATTAGGCTCCAGGTTAAAAAACATACTGAAGTTACCAATTTTTTGCATTGAAACTCTCTCTGTAACAACACAAGATCTTCACCGCAGCACCTGAAACTGTTGTGGAAATTACATTTTTGCTAATTTTGCAGAGAAATGGCTGCCATAAGGTCTACTATGTTAGCTTCGACTCCTAGCATCTAATATACATCAATTGTAACACATACAAGAATTTTTATGTGGTATAAAGGATAATTTACATGAAACAATTTTATCTGGAATAATGTCATATTGTGATTCAATTAACTCATTTTATGTATCTGAACACAGTTATGGGGCATGTACAATAGTGGTGTTTAGATCGTGTATTTACCAAGAATCATATGACAAATTTGAACATAAACCCAAAATGTCACTGCTGGGACTTAAAAGGTTGCAGAAATGAAATATTACAACTAAAACGTCTGTTCCCCCGAAAAAGAGGAACAACATACAACACATATTGTATGGGACATGTAATCATGCCCCACAAAGCAGCCTCTGAACCAGAGTCTAACCTCCAGCACTCTAATGCATCATAGGGCCAGCAGAGAGGACAAAATGAGCCACTGAAGGGACTGTCACATCCAAACGGTAAAACCGAGCAAACCTGTGTGGCGATGACCAATGGGCAGCAGCAAAGATATCACTCTCAGATACCCATTTCAACAAAGCCCATGATGTTGCCATGCCCCTGGTCAAATGTGCTCTCACGCCGTGAGGCAACGGAAAACCTCTGCTGTTATAAGCTAGGGAGATAACCTCCACAATGAAGTGAGAAAGCTGCTATTTAGACAGGTTTTTGCCCCTCGCCAGATCTGCAAAACAGACAAACAACTGGTAAATATGCTGCATTTGGGCCCAATGTAACCTTGCAGCCATCTGGAGTGAACTTTGTACAGATGCATGGATAAAGCATGAAGGTCGCCCACCCCCTTTGTGGAACTCAAAGCAAGCAGCAGTGCAGACTTTCATATCTATAGACTCAACGGGCTCAAATGGAGGATCAGTACCAGAGCCAAAGCCCTTGAAGGGACACTGGATTTAACCACAGGCCTTATGGCAAAAGGGTGAGAGCATGGGGTTGTTTCATCAAAGCCAACATGGCAGGCAGATGTAGCTGTCAAATAAGCTTCAATCATTGAAAAGGAGAGACCTTTGTACAGCAGCACCTGAAATCTGAAAGGATCCTGAAAGGATGTCAAAAAATCCACAATAGAGCACTGAAATGGGAGTACATTTCAGTCCTGACACCACTAATCGTACACCTGCCACTTATATGCATATCAGCCTCCTGTGTATGAAGCCCTCATGATTTGGATCGCTGCCACCACATGGGCCTTACACTCAAAGAAATAGAACATTAGATTTATATAATCAGATAACGTCAACCGGTCCCACACAACTATTTTATTTAAATTTGAAGAATATTAGATGACTACATTTCAGCAAACGGTCTTAATTTAGTGCTACATCATACAGTTGTGTTGAATTTGCTTAGTGCTATTATGTTCAATCTACTCAACATTATTATGTTGAATTTATTAATCATTATGTTGAATTTACGAAACATCATTATGTTGAATTTACTGAACACCATTATGTAGAATTTATGGAACACTATTTTGTTCCATTTACTAAAATCACTTATGTTAAATATACTTAACACAAATTAGTTTTCATGCAGGACTTCAACAAATACCACTAGTCAATTCATGTTATTCACCTTTTATTTATTTCAAATAACAGGCCAACAAATATGCCGAACACAGGCCCCAACTGCTTTGAGTGTCTGTCTGTCTGATTCTGTGTCTGTGTATCTGTCTGTCTGTGTCTGTCCGTCTGTCTGTCTCTGTGTCTCTGTCTACATCAGTCTCTGTGGCTGTCTGTGGCAAATAGCCATATGTAAACAAACAGAAAAAACAAGGCATGTGCAAAATGTGCCAAACACTGGCCTAAAGTGCTTTATGTGTTTGCATCTGTGTATGTCTGTTGGACTCTTGGTCCATCTGTGGCAAAAAGCCATATGTATACCGAACTAAAAAATTACACACAAAAACAAAGTGCAGCAGTGAGGTTTTAGGGAACAAGGAGTCAAGTTTAAACTGCTGTTCCAGCCTTCAGCACAAACCATACTTGATGAAAATACTACATCTCAAAATTGCATTTACAAAAAAATTAATAAAAGAAAAAGAGGATAGAAATACAAAAAAAGGTCTGTGATTGTATTTCACTGCAGCCCAACTGCTAGCAGTCATAGGCACTACTGGTGCAAGCACATGGTAAACTCCTTTCCCTTACTCGAATAATTTGCCTTTGAGGACCTGTGCCTTCCGTGAAAGTTTCTGTCCATCCATGTCCATCAACACCTTCTGAATAAATTCAAAGTTGTATTTGAGGTTACTGGGGTACTCCAGATTTAGGCAGTATATGAGCCCAAGGAGGAGTGCGCAACCATGGGCCGCATCCTTCACGTCCTGCAGTACTTCCACCCCCTCTATGATAATGTGGACGTCCTCAGGGTCATCTGTGGGCTCTGCTCCATCGGCTTGGATGACATGGACCACCATGTTGAGTTGCTCACTTGTTGCCTGTGCTTCAAGATCCACATCCTTGAAAAGAGGAAATCAGAACAAAGTTATTTGTGAAGATCTCTTTTAACAGTCACTGTCTATGATTGTCTTATTGTCACACTATTTTAAAAAGATATTCATAACAATTCAAAATGTTTCAAGGTGTGTACCAATAGTCCAAACCCAAAATATAATCAACTACAATGATAGAAAATCAGAAGTAGAATATACTTTTGGTAAAATTTTGGTTCAGACTTGATTAAAATACCAATACTCCTAATAATTATTTCAGCTCTTAATTAGAAACCTGGAACTTATTTTGCAAACCGCTGGACCAATCAACACCAAACCTTGTGAGCACACTGCCAACTGGGCACAGAAGAACCCCTATTTATTTTCAAGTTTTATACCTGTTGAAATGTTTAAGTGCAATTTCATGATGGAGGTCAATCAGTCTGTGATTGTGCAGACACCATGACTGACTTGAGAGTCATCCATAATCAATCACTTCCTGGACACAAAGAGCATGTGTATATTTCTACCTCAGCACTTTTTGGTGAAACATGTGATTTGCTTAAGTGAGTCTTCAGGGCATTCCAAGTTTTGAATGAGCATGGGCATTCAAAATATGTGCAGGGATATGGGTGTCTCTGGCCAAAATGGCCATGTGCTAACTTATAGTGCCTCAGGAGCTCGTACCTTTTAGATACAGTTGCCAAACATTCTTTGCATCTCCACATAACCTAGAGAAAAGGAGAAAATAATAATTAATGCATATGATTATAATCTGTTTTAAAATGTTACAAACAAATACATCATTGTACCATAGGCAATGTGAAGCGACAATGCAACCTTGTGGATCTTTTTTATGGTTATTTTGCTCAGTAAAGTCAATCATGTATCTATGAATAAAATTATATATTTAAAACCTCTTCATCATGAGAGCCCCCTGTAGCCTACAGGGGGCTGCGTCAGATGCGTGCGGTACAGACGGTATAGGGTAGGGCTGGGTATTGTTAAGAACCTCACGATTCGATTTCGATTCTTTAGGTTTCGATTCGATTCGATTCGATATTGATTTAAATTCTTCAATATCGATTCAGTAAGAAGTAGAAATACACAAATAATTAAGAGTACCTGTTGGCAATTTTTTAATATTTATTTTCATGCCCATAACACATGTGGTACGTTACTTCACATCTTTGGGCAATAAAACATCTGAAAATAAAACATTAGCAGCACCATAATAGCTCACTTGTGCATATGTAGTACAAAAGTAAAAAACAGTTTGTTATCTTCTGTGCGCGGACAGAGCTTGGCGGTAGTTTGCAGACAAAGGCTTTGTCGAGTTGTGTCTGTTTTGAATCCACAGGTTTAGCTGCGGGTTGTTGCAGAGCATCCGCATGGTGTCGGGTTAAGTGATTCCGCAAGTTCGTTGTGTTACTGTTGTACTTTAATTCTGCCTGGCACAACTTACACACCACCCTACTTTTGTCTATTTCTTGTGTTCCGGATTTACACGAGAATCCAAAATGAGTCCAAACGTCTGATCTTAAAGTGATATTCCACTATGCGAGAATAAGCCATTTTATATGTACTCACCGCTATGCCGATGTGATGATAAGTGAAGATCTTCAGTTCACAAAACAATCCTGGAGTTTTAGGAGAAGCAGAGTAGCAGCCTCATCCAGTACAATGGCAGTGAATGGAGACCACGGATAAAACGTTAAAAATAGCACACAAAACAAACACAAAATGTCTCCATCCTGCTTGTGTGGTGTAATCCAAGTGTCCACAAGCCGCGACATTAAAAATTAACCACAAAAGACGCCAGTTTTGTCATGTTTTTAGCAGAAATATCAGCTGTTGCACGTAGCCGGTAAGATGTAAACATGGCTCGCGAGACTTCGTATACAGTATATCCTAATGGCCGCACATGCCGAAGTCTCGCGAGATCGACGCCATGTTTACATCCTACGGCTGTGGCTCAGTGGTAGAGCGGGTCGTCTCCCAATCGAAGGGTTGGTGGTTCGATTCCCGGCTCCTCTAGTCTACATGTCGAAGTGTCCTTGGGCAAGACACTGAACCCCGAACTGCTCCCGGTGCTGCGCCACCGGTGTATGAATAAGCGTGAATGAATTCTGATGTACAGGTTGGGTCTTCTGTAGAAGAAGAAGCCACCTGTCATTAGTGTGTGAAAGTGTGTGTGAATGGGGTAAATGTGATGTAATTATGAAAGCGCTTTGAGTGGTCTATAAGACTAGAAAAGCGCTATATAAATACAGTCCATTTACCATTTACCATTTTCTACCGTTTTTGTCCACCACCTCAAACTTGTCACAAAATCAAAGTTCGTCTAGCTGCTTACTTACCAGAATATCGACGAAAAATCTCCGGAGCACTCCAGACCATGCATTCGGTTCAGTAATGGCGGCCGCTGACCTCTTGCCGAGTGTTCTTCTTCTTTCAGATTACGGCAGGCTGTACGACAACGCGCAATGCTGCCCTCCACAGCTGCCCAGTGTTACTGCGCAGTACGGACGGAAAACGCGTTGGGACAAACTTCATTATTTTAAGCGACTGTGTCGACTAAATTTTATTAAACAATATTCAATATTCTCAATACTCGTATTATTATTTAGATGTAATGCAACGCTCATGTTTTTGTTACTAAAAGTGAATTTATTTGTTATTTTCAACATAAATGCATTACACAAGATTTACTACATCAATTTTCCATTTCTTTGAGTGTAGATATGAAATTGGACCTCTCAACAGGTAGGCATGCCGCCACAACAGCTCTGGGTGTAGTCATTATCTCCACTCCTGCCTTAGAGTGGAGGTCCTTGTGGAGAGGAAGCTGCCAAGGGTTTGCTACCAGCAGCATACCACAACTTGGCCAGGCACCAAGGGGCCATCAGGATCCGGGACAGACCGTGACGGTGCACCATCTCCAAAACAGGCAGTTTCCACTAGGGGAAATGCATACAGACTCTGTTGGGCCACAGTTGTTCTAGCACATCCATCCCCAGGGGAGTGGTTTATAATGGAAAAGAACAGAGGCCAGTGGGTATTTCCCTGGAGCCAAATTTAAGCTTCCACCACTGGTCGTAACCTCCATTCCCTTAACAAGAGGTCCCTCACTGGAGAGAAGGTTTTCCACCAATGGATGCAACCTCCATTTCT
The DNA here is from genome assembly GCA_027495735.1 of Lutjanus campechanus. Taxonomy (NCBI): domain Eukaryota; kingdom Metazoa; phylum Chordata; class Actinopteri; order Lutjaniformes; family Lutjanidae; genus Lutjanus; species Lutjanus campechanus. The sequence goes on along the minus strand of JAJHUR010094394.1, from coordinate 3,945 downwards.
TGACAAGAGGTCCCCCTCTGGAGAGAAGGCCTGCCCCTTCAGCTGACCGAGGACATTGGTGGCTCTGAGAAACAGAAAATGATTGCTGCCCCATAGCAACAGAGAGTGAGACAGTTTAAACGAAGCTCATAAATGAGCGGATGGTACAGGACCGACGGAGACGATAGAGGATAAGAGGTTAAGGGGAATGCTGACTTTGCACACATGTATTGCACTATTGTGACTTTTTGAGTATATCACCTCGTTTTTAGCATTTAGCATAAATCATATGTATTGCCTATCTACCCTAAAAATATCTCTATTTATTTCTATTGATTATGTAATTGCTTTGTATTTTATCTACTGTTTGTGTCTTAAGTAGCCTATTTATTAACTGATTTTTTTATGGAGGTTTTTTCGTGTGAGTGTGTGGTGAAATGTGTGGAATGTCCAGTTTGCAGCAGACCTCTCTATCCAAGATAAATTTTTCCCATGGGAGACAAATAAAGGCACTTTGACTTTGAAACGGTGAGGGATCAGGTCTCGAAATATATGTAGTAAATCACTGTTGTATTGTCCATCCTGATTAGAACATGTTGGCCTGTCAGAACCAGACGAAAATGTTTCAAGGCCAAGAACGCTCCAGACGGTTAATGTCAAGCCTGCTTTATGCAGCATACACAGCCAGGAAGACCAAGGGCAAATGATACTGCAGGCTGAGGGATTTGTTTTTGTAACACTCACAGGTCTAAAATATGGCCCTATCTTCGGAACAGCGACATAAAGGCTGTACCAACTTTTCTCTACTTCTGAAGTAGGAACCACTCATATTGTTCTCTTGTTAAACAGTGTGCATATTTCCTCCCTTAGCACCGTTGCTGCCTCGTTGTTTACAAATGTACTCACTATGGACACAAAACAAGGTGGTCTGACCTGGTAACCTAGTCCTTTCTGCTTACTGAGGGGATGTGCATGAACGCTACTGAGGAAGTTGAACGTCGAGATACCTTATCTGCAGCACTGTAGGGGAAGGGCTGTCTCCCCCAGGTGAGCTGGAGGGAAACAGCATGATTTGCCTGTCCTGATTTATTTGGCTTGCAGACCCCCCGCAACAGTCTATCAATGAACTGGGGCAAATGTATTAATGTGAATGCAGTATTGAAGTACTAGGAAAGCAACAAACAGTGGGAACACTACATTGCAATGCCTTTTGGGGCTGGACTCCTTTGGGACTACTCTGAACAGTACATATCAGGCGCCTTTCGGATGGCAACAACTGAGGGGCAGCAGTGTCTCCCTGCTGCTGGAGCCTCTTTCCACTTAGTTCCAGAGCTAGGTGGAGTGTGTTTCCTTCCCCCTAGATGCTGAATCCTTCTGGAGGCCTGGCGGTTGATGTCCTGACCAGTGGGCGCAGCAGCTGTGGTATATTGGCCCAATGCTAAAGCCCCCTGTTCATCCTCTGACAAACCATGTACATCCAGGCCGATGTCAAGCACGTCATCATCATCATGGTAAGCGACAAGCTCAGACTGCAGCTGGCTAGTATTCTCAGAGGGCTCCAACTCAGGCTTGGCTAACTCCTCAACATACTCCATGTGGTCAGCCCAGTTACCAGTGGTCAACTAACAGCTCCTCGCTGTCAGACTCAGATGAAGCCAAATCCCTGACTCAATAAAAAGAGGGTCCTGCCGAGCAACAGTAGTCTGACCCAGCACTTTCTCCACATGTGCGACCCACTACACCAAATAGCTCAAGCTTTGGCCTCTGTCAACGCCCTTCTGGTGTGGACAGTTCTCAGATTTTGTTGTGCAAAGAATGGCCGCACCCCTGAGGACAGGGCGAACACAATTATTCTTTTTTGCCAGCTTAGGCTTAGTGCTTATGCTGAACCACAAAACTTGCAGACAGGATGAAAGTTGAAAATATTGCTGTGTTGGCAGGCACACTTTAAAGGAAGGCAACTAACAGGGGCCATTAAGCTAACTTCAAGCTGGCAGCTAGCATCTGTCTTATAGGCATGAATAATAGTGTTTTCACCCTGCCACCCTGGGGTATGATATCCCATATATTATATGTGTTGTATTAAGGGAACACCCCTATATAGATAAACTATATTGCCAAAAGTATCAGAACATCTGCCTTTACACGTACATGAACTTTAATGACATTACATTCTTAATCCATAGGGTTTAATATGGAGTTGGCCCACCCTTTGCAGCCATGACAGCTTCAACTCTTCTGGGAAGGCTTTCCACAAGGTTTAGGAGTGTGTTTATGGGAATTTTTCACCATTCTTCCAGAAGCGCATTTGTGAGGTCAGGCACTGATGTAGGACGAGAAGGCCTGGCTCACAGTCTTCGCTCTAATTCATACCAAAGATGTTCTATTGGGTTGAGATCAGGACTCTGTGCAGGCCAGTCAAGTTCCTCCACACCAAACTCGCTCAACCATGTCTTTATGGACCTTCCTTTGTGCACTGGTGTGCAGTCATGTTGGAACAGGAAGGGGCCATCCCCAAACTGTTCCCACAAAGTTGGGAGCATGAAATTGTCCAAAATGTCGTGGTATGCTGAAACATTAAGAGTTCTTTTCACTGGAACTAAGGGGCCAAGCCCAACCCCTGAAAAACAACCCCACACCATAATCCCCCCCTCCGCCAAATTTTACACTTGGCACAATGCAGTCAGGCAAGTACCACTCTCCTGGCAACCGCCAAACCCAGACTTGTCCATTGGATTGCCAGACAGAGAAGCATGATTCGTCACTCCAGAGAACACGTCTCCACTGCTCCAAAGTCCAGTGGCGGCATGCTTTACACCACTGCAGCCGACTTGGAAGAAGGCTTGGATGCAGCTGCTTGGCCATGAAAACCCAATCCATGAAGCTCTCTACGAACTGTTCTTGAGCTAATTTGAAGACCACACGAAGTTTGGAGGTCTGTAGCTATTGACTCTGCAGAAAGTTGGCTATTCTGCGCACTGTCAACACAGCATGTGCTGACCCTGCTCTGTAATTTTACGTGGCCTACCACTTTGTGGCTGAGTTAGTACCACTAACAGTTGACCATGGAATATTTAATAGCGAGGAAATTTCATGAATGGACTTACTGCACAGGTGGCAAACCTATCACAGTACCACGCTTGAATTCTGTGAGCTCCTGAGAGCGACACATTCTTTCACAAATATATTTAGGAGCAGTCTGCATGCCTAGGTGCTTGATTTTATACACCTGTGGCCATGGAAGTGATTGGAACACCTGAATTCAATGATTTGGAGGGGTGTCCTAATACTTTTGTCAATATAGTATATATATGAGAACGATATATATGGGAATGTATGTATATGAGTATACAAACATTTGATAACACACAATAATAAAGCTCTACACCAATATAAGGACATTTAAAGATACTATGTTGAACCTTCAGAAAACACTTGGTACCAGATGCTTGTACCTGCACTCCGTAGATGCAAGCCGGCATCATCCTGGGCACTCTCCAAAACAGCAACCTGACATACATGAGAGTGACTGAACACTGAAATAAACACTGAGTGGTCGAAATAAATTGTATTTACAAAACATTTCTATCTGTAATGTTTTGTTTTCTGTGCTACACCTACTGTATGATTGGGCTTAAGGCTGTGGTCTTCAGAAAGGGGTATACCTGCAGAAGGCTCAGTTACAAATGCTGGAAACCTAGAAAGAGCATTGCTATTGGCATGCAGTTTACCTAGGCTGTGTACCAATTTTGTATTGGCAGTTAGCCAACTGCTCCACCCAGAGCCGGCTCGCCCATTAGGCAATATAGGCAAATGCTAAGGGCGCCGTGGCCTCCAGGGGGCACCACAAAATTGGGAAAAAATTCACCTTCAATATAATTATATTAAAACTAGTTATTACTATGAACTCTTAAAATGGAAAAGCTAACATAGATTCAAATGTAAGACAATGCCCAATTAATATTA
>JAJHUR010094393.1:0-22624 GCA_027495735.1 Lutjanus campechanus | reverse complement strand
AGCAGTGCAGACACCTATGACGAACCGAGGGTGGCTCAGATTCAGATGGAGAAATTAGTTCAGAGAGCTCTGAAGACATTTGATTCAGAAGATAGATACTTTATTGATCCCAAATGTGGAAATTACCAAAATGAAAAATAAATGAAATTTATTTATGTTTGCACTTTGTTGCATGTATTGTACTTTCTGTGCATTTTTCATGCCAACAATGTTAATAAAATGATCAAATGCATTCAGTGGCACTCATAACCTCTATTATTTTCACCGGGAAAAATTTGGCTAGTGGAAATTTTAATTGGCTGGTAACTTTAGAAAGTTACCAGCCACATTGGCTGGTGATCAAAAAAGTTAATTTAGAACCCTGATTATAAGATTAAATCAATATTATGTACTAGAAGAAACGTGATCTCGCGAGATTTTGCAGGACGCGATTTCACGTGATCTTGTGCAGAAGCCGATGTAAACAAACCGGAGACAGACGCAGTGCAACAGTTTGCTGTAGTAAAACGTTGCAGTGAGAAAAACAGAAGAAGTTTAACGAGTCTGGATGAGAAAATGTTTGAGGAGACGCATCAACACAGGTTGTTTATTCTTCGGCCAGAACAGGAGGTGAGATTTTAACTGTCAGTCTGTTAACAGAAGTCTGCTGCTGGCTAACATTAGCATGAAGAGCTACAAAGGTTACGGCTGTTTGGTGACACCGTCAGCTGTTCTGTCTCGTTGTAGACTGCCTTCTCTTTATCCTGTTCTTGGAGTCTGTCGCTAACACTGACTTCATGCGACCATATGTCTGAGTGTGTGCTGCTATGATCAGCACTGTGGTGGGTGTGACATTATGGCCAGTGTGTGCTGCGCGTATGACGCGACCATCGTGCAGAGGAAGTTGTGGGAATATGATGGGCACAGAATCAGATATGTGGCACTGGCTGGCCGGTCACTGGTCAGGACCAGTCATGCTGAAAACCGTCGGGTTCCGGTCTCTGGCCGGTCAATCAGTGCATCCCTAATTTACATTCTTCTTTAAAAAGTTAGTCTATATGGCATTAAGTCTGATATAATGGTTGGTAAGCTATGCTGTGTTGTCTTTGAAACATTGTTTTCTTCTGACATGCGACAGATGTTACAAGCAGGGATAGAGAGAAATAAAATATTGGGAGAACTGCCAATTGTGCCTTTGATTTCTATTACTGAAAGAGATTATATAAAGAATACTGGCCAATATAACGTTATCAGAATTTTTAAACTCCCTGATATCAGTAACTTGAAACACCAGATGGTTTGTTTCACAGAACCATCTGGGAAGCCATCCATAGAATCTTTTTGGAAAAGGGCAGGTGCTTTCGAAAAAACCTCTAACCAAGCAGATCAGCTCACCGAACCAAAAACAAGGAAGAATGAAATCTTTTACATCAATAAAAGCCTTCAGTGTTGTCCTTTGCTCTTCTTTCAATGAATAAATACTCTCCAGTTCTGATATAACTGATGCTATCACAGTATCTACACTAACCTCTCCAGCCACCATTGTTTGTTTGAAACGAGTTGTTTCCATAGACACTTCGCACTGTCGGCGCACCTGAAACCACGCCCCAGTAGTCCCTCAGAGGATACTCAATGGCTCGCACCACCTCCAGCACAGACACAAACAGATATCTTGGAGCCTGGCAGGATGGATTCGCAATTGATCGTGTGATCTTACGAATTCAGCTGCCTTAATAATATCAGCACCAGGCCCAAGAATCCAATATATGACGGGCTTGACTAGATGGTGAATATAGTGATGTATTTAGCTCTTAAAGAGCCATGTTTACCTCAGAAGATGGTGGAGATCAAAACAGACCTAAAAACTGTAAGTATTATACAGTGAATCTCATATAATATTGTAATAATTTCATCCTTTACTTATATTCAGGCTAGATTCAGACAACCTTTCTTGAAAATTGGGGTAAGAGTATATTTAGGTCAGTAAGAGTCACATAAGTCCAGTTTGTCATCCATCCCCAGTCACCAGTCTAAAGTTTCCAGTGTCAACACTGACACAACAACCCTCTTCAGTCAGAGAACTATATATGATCTGTCAGCATCTAGCTAGCAAATAAGCTACTCTCTAATAAGCAATCAGCAGGACTTAAGAGTCAAGTCAAGACAGGAAGATCTTTGACCTTGGAATCGGTTAGGAGTCACCCATCTAAACACAAACAAGACACCAAGTATCTGTGCACACATGCATACATATAGACACACACACAAGCTTAAGGACATAAACAGAGCTCATCAAAACTATGATCATATATACATAACAGACACACACACACACAGCTTTCTACTGTCCCCCAGACAAAGAAGGGAGTGCATCTCACTGCAAGTGCCCCTGAGGGAGACCTGATTCTGCACCCACCCCTTAACCCCCACATGAATCCAGACAAACACACAGATATTAACCCACCCCCGTGCTTGACAGCCTATTTTGAAGAGTAACAAACAGGCAACAGACAGAAGTGGGGGAGGTGGGGCAAAAGGGTCTCTCTATGGTAACAAGGGCATTATAAGCCAATTAGGAGTGCCGCCTGAGTGACTGACAGACAGGGTGGAGAGGACGACACAGCTCACTGTCTGATGTGAAGAAGGTGTGTGCATGTCTTTGTATCAAATTGCATTCCCCTCTCTTATAACTAAAGCTTTGGGCTAAAGGGCTCTAATATGTGCACATAAACAGTCTAACTCACACACACACACACACACACACAGGGCAAACATCCACACGATCCCCTCCTACACGCGAAGGCATTCAAAAGATCTCTTTGTCTCTCTATCGTGCCAGAGAAAGACGAGAGAAAGGGAGAAGCAGTGAGAGGGGAAAAAAGAGAGAGCAGAGAGGAGAAAAAGAGCAGCAAAAGGGAAAAGGGTTTGCAGGAAAAGCAAGGAGGAAAGACGGAGACCTGGGGGGGGGGGGGGGGGGGGAGAGAGACAGAGACAGAGGGAAAACATGGAACAGGAGACAGAGGAACGGGAGGGGGAGCGTAGAGGAAGACAAGGAGAGAGCGGGCGAAGAGATGGAAGCTGGGAAAGAGCAAGAGACAGCCAGGCTCCAACACTGCTCTGAACTCGTTTGATCCAGTTCGTCTCGCCAGGCGTTCCTCGAGATACATTCCTGTGGCTGGCTGGGCGCAGAGCGAGAGAGAGACAGACACAGATACTGAGGGTGAGACCAGCAGAGATTGAGAAGCTTGTAAGGTAATTTGTGAAAAGAGTAGAGAGACGCACGAAAGACTAGAGGAAATTAAAAGACAAGGAAAGCAAGGTATCATCTAGCAACAGAGAGAGAGAGGAAAACTGGGAGAGGAAATTTATTCAAGAAAGGGAAACCGCAGCAAAAGTTCACTAAGTGACAAACGTTACCTGCTACAAAAGTTCAACCCACCAGCCCACCCTCTTTTTCTTTTATTTTTTGTCCTCTCACGGCTGGGAGCCTGAGCCAAGAAAAAAAGTGAAAATACAAAAGCCTGAGCAAGGAGAGGAAAAGAGAAGAGAAAGGTTTTGTCACATTTAAAATCACAGGAATACATTTGTGATATAAGCAACAACAAACTGAGAGCAGATATGAGAGAAAAAACATTCTTCAGTATTGTACAGACTCATAGCCCACAGAGTGAAGACACCATGAGAAGTTATGGAAACCCAGAGAGGAAAGATTTATGATCTCTGTCAACACAGCCAATTAGGAGAAGAAGAAACTGAAGCTTGTTTTCCTCGTTTTTAGTTCCAGGTATCAAACTATGTTGTGAGCAGTAACATTAGAAAGCCATGCTTGGAATTGGATGTATAAGATTTTTTTGCTAATAACTGGGTCACCATATAACAGACATGATGTTTCCAGCCTGTAGGAGGTGCCACAGTTTCAGTGCTTTCCACCTCAACAGGAAATATTCCACTCAAAGAGCTGAAGTAATGCTGAAGTAATGCTATTAAGGCTCCTACAGGCTCACTGTTTTTCTATGTTGTTTCAAGATATTTGTTGGCCGGATGGGATGATTTTGTTCCATGTTTCGGCCAACAGTGGTAGTGGTTTGGCCAAAGAATGTCAATCAGGCTGTATAATCCTGCTGCTACAGATTCACAAATCATCAGCAAGAATGTGCTATTTTCAAACTTCCCAAACCAGAAACATTCAATGCCCTTTTCAAAAGATTTTCTAAACTCTCCTCACTGTTTTAACTACACTCACAGCAGTGTTTCCTTTGCACTAAACCCACTGTCAAAGCAACCGCCTTGACTAAGGGTGCAACTGATTGTCAGAGTGTTTGTGGCTGACTCATGCCCATAATTTCTACAGTGTGTCCCACACTGTTGGCTTTAGTTGGCCTTTATCAGAGACAGCTCAGTTGATTCAGTATGTTAAATTGGTATCAGAAGCAGTTGGTGAGAGCTGCCTGACTGGATGTTCTCACCCAGTACACTTTGAGTTCATTACATCTTGGGTTTTAGGTTTGCAATTTATTATTTCTAGTGGTCATGAAGGCATTGTTTGGTACAAAGGAGAGATGTCTGCATGCTGCTAGGCTCCACATAAATATTTAAATTCTCTTTATTGTATTTATTTGGAGTCTAACGCCGGGTTCACATCGGACGCCGAAGCGCCGCGAAGCGCAGCGGAACGGACTTCGGTTCCTTTCGGTGCCCATGTTAAACAATGGTGTAGTTCACACTAGAGGCGCCGCGCCGCAATCGCACGCGGCCTGCACGAATGGTTTCGGCGTCTGCTCTATTTTGTTCGCGAGCCGCGAGTGATCGCGTCAATCTTGGCAGGAAGTCACCCAAAGAAAAACGAGATAATCCGGTGAATTTTCAAAATAAAGCAATTTTCAAAATAAAACACAGCGATTGACTAATGTTATCATAGTTGTGTGCGTTAAATGTATTTGTCAGTATCTTAACATAGCGTGCGAGAGGTTAAAACACACACACACACACACACACACACACACACACTTATTTATTTTTTTTTATTTAAAGATCAACACAAGGAGGCCATACACTGAGAAGGCGAAGCGATCAAGGGAAAACCAACAAGTTCTGTGCAAATTCAAGTGCCCTCTTGAGATTGTGAAATACATGGCCTCTGTAGATTAAATAATGGCCTAGATATTCAACACTGTGTGACCAAACTTAGCTATTACTTTCATTCACGGATAAATAAAAGAAGTGGACAAACTGGGTACAGTCAGGAAAACATGGCATTATAATTTTATGAGGTTATTTACTTATCCATGATGTCAAAAGCAGCTCTAAACAACAGCTGAGGAGCAGAAGCGCTTGACAACCATCGCGGAGAAATGCGCGTCTGGTATGAACAGGAGGGCTGCGGCGAGCTCACGATTTTCGGCGGCGCTCCGCTTCGCGGCGCTTCGGCGTCCGGTCTGAACAAGGCGTAACAGTTTGCAGACTTTTCACCTTAGTATCCTCTGGTGATCCTTTTTTTTTTTGTCTTTCACCTGACGATTTTTGTCTGAAGGTGTGCATACCTTCCTCTCATTAAGGTACTGCTCTCACCTAGGCAATGTTTTGTTGAGTCTGACGGGACAAGATAGAGCATTTAGGTGATCAGAGGATGTTGTAAACAGGTTTGTCAGATTATCTGAACTACTTCACTTGGTCTGTTCATCATCCATCCATTGTTTATCCTGGGCAAGGTCGCAGGCTAAACAAGGTAGTCCAAATGTCCCTCTTCCAACCAACATTTTTCAGTTCCTTCCGGGGAATACCAAGGTGTCCCCAGTCCAGATAAGACACAATCCCTTCAGCATGTTCTGCATCTACCCCAGGGTCTCCTACCAGTTGGATGTGCCCGGATAACCTCCAAGGAAAGGCTCCCAGGAGCCATCCTGATCAGATGCCCGAACCACCTCAGCTGCCTCCTTTTGACTTGAAGGAGCAGTGGCTCTACTTTGAGGTCCCTCTGGGTATCTAAGCTACTTATCCTATCTGTGAGAGTGAGCCCAGCCACCCTGCAGAGGAAACTCATTTAGGGTGCTTGTATCCAGGATCTTATTCTTTTGGTCACTATCCGAAATTCATGACTATTGGTAAGGATTGGAATGTAGACTGACTAGTAAATCAAAAGTTTAGCCTTCTGGCTCAGCTCCCTTCTCACCACAAAGGTCTGCTACAACCCCTGCATTACTGCTGATGCTGCATTTTGCTCTCACTTGAGAATAAGACCCAAGAAACTTAATTTCCTTCACTTGGGGCAATAGCTCACTCCCAACCCAAGAGGAACAATCCATCGTTCTCAAGGAAAACCATGGTCTCAGACTTGGAGGTACAGACTCTCATGCCAACCACTTCACACTCAGCTTCAAACCACCACTTTATTTGGTGATAAATACAATGAGCACACTTAAAATATCGGTAATAATCCCTCATTGCAAAGGAAAACTGTGTACTTTGAACAGAAGATGTGAGGTGAGTGGAAGCTTTGATCAGACAGCCTGGTATGTCAGTGCCCAAACAGACTCGCAGCTGTCTCAGAGCTTTCACCAAGATCTATTTAATCGTGCTTCCACAGTTCAGATGGCAAAGATGAAGCAATTATAATAATAATAATGTATGATTGTTATGCAATAAACCTTTTGTTCACCGTTCATTGACAGGTGAGTGTACAAGAATAAAAAGTAACTCCTATTTTCTTTTTTAACGACAGCACTTACAACTGTCTGTCAAATAACTATTTAACATCTACAGTATACAGTCAAGCATAAGAAGGAAAGTGCATGATCAGGTACATAAAACCGTCAAGTCCATTATTACACAAGAAGCAGAGCAACTTGTTGTCATGTTGCTATAGTTTGTTCATCACTAAACCACTACTTTTCAAGCTGTACAAGGGTTTTTTCAATACTAAACTTTTTGAAAAAAATCTGATAACACTAATGTGAAAAGAAAACATCCAACACGTGAACTGTGTTCTTGATCATAGTCTTAGTCCTGGTGAAATTATGCAAAATATGTGACAAAACTGTAGACCTAGTGAATAAATGATCAAAGAAAAGGTACAATTTCTGTCAGTCATTTTTTGATGAATGGTTGTGCATGTCTGTGTGTAACTTTTTCAATAATGTGAGGGTCCCCACCTGCAGACTCACCTCTGATTCAGATTTTAAACATCAAGTGTCACTGCTCCCTCTCTAAACACTCCTATTCTCCCTCTAATCTCAACACATTCTCCATCCCTCTGTTTATCACTCTTCTCCCACTCACTCTCTGCCTCTGCCTATCTTGTTCACATCTAGTGTGGCAAGTCAAAGACTGGCCACCAAGTGTACATGTGTTTTAAGGGTGTCAAAATTCTCAAAATCCACGATTCGATTTGACTTTTGAATTTAAGTTTTAAAAAAAACAAAAAACATTTTTCTTATTTAATTTGAAGGCAATAGCATATCAAGTCTTGATTTGTAAAGATCATCAGATCATTGATTTTATGCCCTGACAACTGTCATTTACATTTTCAATAAATAAAAAGGCCCTGTTCATGCAATGTTACTACGGTGTCCTCCTGCTACTACTTACCATGAATAAATGTTACCAGCGAAAACACTGAACTAGCTTGTAGATAATTTAGCAGTGGAGAGTGAGGGTTTTCTGACACATCCTGCTTTTGATTTTGATTTTTTTTTTTTTTTTAGAATTGATATTGTGATAACCCTGATGTGTGTTAGCCTGTGTGTGTGTGTGTGCTCGAGTAGGTAAAGATGGTCTAATTGAGGGGATAAAGGAGAGAAGAGAAAGATGGGTCAATGCAGGAAATGTGTGTATGTACATGCACAAAGGTAGGGGAGGGTCTGGTCTGTCATTACTTCCTTCCTTCAGGGTCCCTTTTTACACATCTATAAAATGCTTGAACTGCTCTAAGGCCCCCCTCCCTGTTCATTCTCTGTCAACCGTCACTGCTCAGCCATTCTCTGTCCCACCCCCAAACTACCGTCTTTTATACCCCTAACCACACAAACATACACACATTTAAGCTATGTATTCGCTGCTATTAGTCTGGTTCACCAACTCCTACTGAACTCTGCCCCAGTCTGCCAAGTACTGTACACACAATTCACATCCCCAAATACATCTACAGCAAGTAGATTTACAGTATAGTAGTATGGTAGTCAAAAGCTGTAAAGCAAAACCTCACATACAGACTCTGAAGACTTACATACAGACTTATGAAGAGGATATGCAGGTAGAAAATAGCTTATATCAGCTATAGAAATGCATGAAACACAGAGAATCAATCACACTACTACTACTTGACTTAAAGGAAATGTTCACCATTTTGGGTTATATGCTTAATCGCTGTCTTGCCAGGTTAGATGTTAAGATCAATGCTATTCTCATGTCTTTACAGTAAACATGAAATTACATCTAGCAGCTGGCTAGTTTAGCTGGGAACAAGACTTAAGTCCACCATTTGTTATGCCCAATCAGAACTAGTTTGTAAGTTGTGTTGTCCAATCACACCGGAAATCAAACATGTTAATAGCTGTTCCAAATGGCCACACTCAATTGGTAGAGTGACAAGCTGGCTGTGCTAGATGGGGGAGGTACAGTACTGTTTAAATATGGGGTTAGCAATAGGGATGCACGATAACTATCGGTACCGATAATTATCAGCCCAATATTGGAAAAAATGACGTCACACATAAGTCCGATAATGATTTTTTTTTGCCGATAACTAATAGCCAATATTGCTTTGATTTCGCTCATTTTCAGTCCGTTTGTTTGCCCTGTGTTGCTGGTGACTGCTGTTGTCACGTGCATTACGTCATATTGATGCGCCACCTCAAACATAAACATGGCTCAGCCATCACCAGTGTGGACATTTTTCACTATTTCTGAAAAAGACAATGCGATTCAGTATGCAATAAATGTTCAGCCGAAGTGCCAAGAGGGGGTAAAAAGTCTACCAGTTTCAACACATCCAACCTTATTAGCCACTTAAAAGTTTCACCATAGAAACGACGGTATATGGAGAGAGTATGAGGATGAGAGGACTGCTGCGGCTAATGCTGCATTGCCAGTCAGCAAGGAGTCTGGAGTAGAGATGTTCCTGACGACTAATTTCCCTGAAGATTAAATGCAAAATTTAATTTAGACTAATCGACTAGTCTAACATTAAGAAAACACACAGAAAGCAGTTACAATTGAACAGAATTTATTAATTTATAATGTTAAATACTGTCCGTAAAAATACTGTGCGTATTAAGAGCCATTTGAAGCTGTTAATCACAGTCAACAATCGCCAAATCGTACATTAAATGCCACTGAACTGCACGCTACTGTGCAATACAAACATTACACATTAATATACAAAACATGACAATAACTCACTAAATGGTTCACCTTTTCAGACTGAAGAGGATGACAGTGTCTGCGGGTAAGCAATCTGGAGCTGACTGTCAGCCTGCCAAAAAGTGTGGCTAACGTTAGCAGTGCTAACAGCAGCAGCTTCTCCAGGTTAAAGTCTATAATATATAATAAAATATATGTATCTGTCACAGTCTACATTCAACATTATTTCTATTGTCTAGATTAATACACTGCAAAACCACGTTGGTTTTTCGAGCTGTCAACTCTTCGACTTTACTGATATAAACATCCATGGTTGCCTAGGCGATGGACGAGAGGGGCTGAACTATAGATGAATTTAACATTATAACTCTGCCTCTGACTTATCAAAATAATGTAACATACATCACTAGTGTTGTTATGACTCAAAAAAAACAAACATTTATTATTGCTTCACTCAGCTGCATCGCTCAATAAAAAATATCTTACAGAACAAAAACTCAGTGCAAAAATAAAGTGCATCACTGTCCATACAAAAATAAAAGATTTACAGAATGAAAACTCTCTACGTTGTTATGGATGAACGTTTGAATGTGTGTTGTGCAGTACATCTGCCTTTCTTTACCTCAGGTATATATATAAACTATTAAAAATGTTATTGGTTATCGGTATCGGCATCGGTTATGAGAAGCAGGAAGTTATCGGTTATCGGTATCAGTGGGAAAAAACAGTTATCGTGCATCCCTAGTTAGCAACACACATTTTCAGACAGTTTCTCCTCGAAGACATTCACACTGTTGCACTTGGTTGTTCACATCAAAAGTGACATAAGTACTTGTGTATAGAAGAAAAAAGAGAGTTAGAAGGAGAAGTTCAAACCAGCTTACCTACACACAGCTGGCAAATGGATAGTTAGTTTTGCAAAGTTACAGACATTGTTGGACACAGTTCCTCCCCTGATCAGACATGAGACAGGTGTGGCTGGAGGGGGTTTCCAAAGCTATTTGACCTTCTGACAAGCAGTACTGACTGAGTATACTGGCAGCTTAACGTTGCCAGGCAATCTGTGGAGACTCCAGGAAGTCACAGCATCCAACAAAGAAACAGTCCCACACATAACTCTGCATCTTAACTGGAGGCGATGCGAATAAGTGAACAAGTGAATGAGCAAGCATCAGATCTTTTCAGGTTTTCTCAATGAGGATGTCTTAATCTGCTTTGTGCATCAGCAAACAAATGAAGCAATGTGTTGCTTGTTTGTATAAACACTAATCTTGGTTCTATTTCTGTGAAGTTCCTTGCACTGGCTTCACTTCCAACCTCTTTTCTTTAGTTAAAATTGATGCTTACATCCTTGACGTTTCTGTTTCCTCTCATCAAAGCAGTCAACTCAAACTAATTAAAAGACTGAGAAACAGCATACTTTATATGTTCTACAACATCCTTTTTATACAGATAACAAAAAGAGGGACGTTTGGAAGGAAAATGAGAGCTTCTGGGAATTACAAGTAAGTAAACTTCCCCCAACTGGAAACAAGGCAGAATTAAGAAAATTACATTAGTTATGAATAAATAACTTAGAAACCTAACTTACTCATCAGCAGATGATAGCTCAGCAAAGGGCAAGTGGATGCCAACTAGATTAGCTCCAGTCTTGTTGGCAAAGATGCTACATGTCTAGCTAACACACACGCACACGCACACACGCACACACACACACACACACACACACACACACACACGTTGCCTCCTCTCAAGGCCTCAACCTGTTCCCCAAAGACCTGGGGATGAGAGGGGAGAAGGATGACTGATTAAACAAGTTCACAGGTCTGGTAGCCATGGCGACAACAACCACAGCAATGGTGAGACTTACAGTGTTTACAGTAGACCTGTCTGCATACATGTGGGTGTTCATGTAAATGTGCCAACCTGCACAAATGTCAATGTGTGCAAAGAAGCCAAATATCTGATCATATTAACATGCACAACTACATTACACAAGGGACCTCAGAGACATGAAACAATTCGGGGTTGTGTGTGTTGTGTGTGGAGGCGAGGGCAGTTAGAGGAAGGGGCGGGGAGTGGGGCAATACAGACAGGCCATAAAGAAATCGGCACAGAGGCAGAGAAACTAGCATGGGAACTTTAAGGTTTCTTGTGAAGCTTTTGACAACTAGCGATGCTGTAAAACAATGTTTTGATGCGCGGGTCCCCATATTGTTTTTATCTTTTGTTCTACTGCTGTCCACTCCAGTATTATGAGATTATGCAGGAGGCTGGCTGCAGAAGGCGACAGTAATAACTCAATATGCCAATGTCAGCAAGTTCATGTCATTTTAAAAAAAGGGGATTTGAAATGTTATTCATGTTTAAGGGTACAAATAGTAAGGGAGGAATACTGACTGCAAAAACAACATTGTGTATTTGTCATAAAAAACACATAAAATAATTTGTTCATGTAGCACTAGCCCAATGCTAGTCAGCTTTAAGTGTGGCTGGTTAGTTTGTGTGTTGCATGACTGTACTTTTTTGGGTAATCACCCATTATTTTATGGTCCCGCATTTACTCTGAACTATCTCAGATGTAGACACTAGAATTGTGGTTTCTAGTGATTTCTGAAAACCATCGGTTGTTGTGGTATATGGATAAAACCAAAGTTTGTTGCCCTTTGAACAAAAGATAAGATGAGATGAGAAATCCACTGTTGCATAACAGGAATCAGAGGTATTCTGTGTGAGTGTCTGTCACTATGCGTCTCTGTATAGTCTGTGTGCAAACAAACAAATGACTCAGGTTGTGTACTCGACTCGACTTCTTGCACACATACTGTACACGCAGGTGGACACTATATTTTAGCGTAGAATTACACACTGTAGCACTGTGTGTGTGTATGTGTGTATGGGGACAGTGTCTTTAGTAGACTTGTGGTAATCCTCTTAGCGTATGCTGCTTGAAGCTCAGAGCGCATTATGTAACCCCTCTAATCCAGCACCGCATCAAGACAGACAGCAAAAGACCACAACCCATGCTCCTTTACACACACACACACACACACACACACACACAGTTACTCCTAGAGTCCCACACACACACAATGTCACTAAATTTCAGGGTCTGCGTCAAAATACTGAAGGACAAATAGACTAATTTTCTCTCCAATAACTAATAAGTGAGTTATCCACTACTCAGAAATACATAGATTATCAACTCCAGATTGATTGGTTACTGTTGATGTCTGTAGTGAAGCTGCAGTCTCTGAAGTCTCCCTCCCTGTGTCCCTGCTGCCCTCCTCACATATTCTCTGTGTCTCCATGATAACCTGAACATCCAACCAAAAAGAAAAAAAAAAAAACACAATCTCTCACTCTCTCCTCCAGCTCTCCATTCTGTTGCTAGGGCAACAGCGGCCATCTTGCCGTGCCCCATCTGTCTTGGGTACACATCACAGGCCGGTCATAAATGTGGAATGACAGTCAGAGAGGGAAAGCAGAGAGGGTGAGATGGAGAAAGAGACAGAGAGAGTCAGAGGAGAAGGAGGAGAGGGAAGGATGGAGAGTGAGACTGACCATAACACAAAGATTCACAGATCGTCTCCTCAGGTTCAATGACTAAGTAAAAAGTAGGACTGGCCATCTTGGCACAACCTTGGCTGTGTTCGAAACCGCATACTTACCTACTACTCATACTAACTCTTTGAGTATGCAGTGTGTCTACACTGGCAGTGTGCGATTTTTGAGTATGCGAGAAGTTCCCAGATGCATACTGCATTCGCCAGAAATGTTGAGTATGCATCATGAGCTTACTACTCACACTCAAATTACCCAAGATGCAATGCGACGTGACATCACCGCAAACAGGACAGGAAAAAAAAACAGTTGGATGAGCACTGAGCAGCAGCAGGATTTATTTTATTATAAATTTGTTACACATTATTGGTTATTTTGTTATTTATTATTTATTTATTTTAATAAACTTTAATAAACTTTATTCAATTCACAATGACTTTGTTTCTTAATTATGTAAATTTACCAAGCTGAGTAAGGTTATAGATATCATTTTCCCTCCAATTTTTATGCTTGGAGGTATGTTATGTTAGCAATTTCTCATTGGATTTACATTGATTAAAAAAGTTTAAAAAATAAAATAAATACGTAAAGTAACTTACATCTGACAACAAGCCCAAGTCAATAGTGACCATGATGTACCGAAGACGGCGGGCCGATCTTCGTCTCATAGCCAACAAGACTCTCTGCTGGTGAGGCATCATGACTGGTCAAATTCCGTTAACGGGACGAGATCAGTCCAAACGGTGGTGTCAAGCAAGATATATTGTGGGTAGGTTCACTTCTTGTTCTCAAAGTAAAAACACTGATTTATCACTATGGTTTTTTGTATGAGAAAGGGAAAGGGGTGTTTTATTTTGTGAAAATAACCGGAAGTGCATTGCTCACTGCGGCTAGCTTAAATTTTCGCCAAATTCGTCCAAACGAAATTGTAAACAGTTGCTATTTGGACAAATAAACGACACACTCGGGATCTCGATAAAGTGATATATTTAAAGAGTTTAGAGGTAAAGTGAAATCAGCTTCAGCCTGTCAATTTCGGCTCGGGTAGGAGCGCAATGCATTGTGGGTATGCTGTAGTGTAAACGCTTTGCATACTGTCTGATCGATTGGGTATGCAGTATGGAGTATGGATAGTATGGGTATGGAAGTATGTAGTAGGTAAGTATGCGGTTTCGAACACAGCCCTTGTCTTCATCCATCATCTTTCTTATATCAACCTGCTCTTCTCTGATTAGGATTGGGTGTCATTTTGAAATGTCCATGCCTATACAATGCCAAATAACACAGTACTTTATTTTGATAATAAAAACATATTTTTCTCATTTAACAAAATAAGTTCTCAGATGTTAACTGCTGTCTAAACACAAGACCTTTGCCTACATAAAATGGTCTATTAAATTTGGGGGAAAAAATGATTTAAATCAGGAGCTGTCTGATCAACATGTATAAGATAATAAATCTGACCAGATGTCATCTTTCACTACTTGAAAGCTTTTGACATGAAAAAATTCTGGACACATTTGGGTTGGGGTAATAAAAGTATTGAGATTTGAGATCCAACCTACGTCTATGCCAAAATATTTGTTCCAATATCATGAAACTATAGGAAATATGATATTCTAAAGCCCTGATTCCACTGGGTACGTCATGTCTGTGACACAGTTTTGATCTGTCCTCCCCACGGCTTCAGGTCCTAGTTGACTTCCTCAGATTTTGTTCATTTAGTCACTTTCCTTGATTTTTGTGGTTATATGATGGTACCATGATAGAAGAGTATATAGTTCATTTTTTGGCTGTTTTTATTTTGAATCTGCACTAGGGCTGTGACAATAGTCACAATACCACAATACCATGCTCACGTGATGCCTACCATGAGGCTGAGCTCATTACTGTCATCCCCAGAAACACAGCCTCTGATTTGTCAACAGACTTAACCCAAGGCATCTTGGGACTGCTTAGGGACAGCTAACATGCTAACAGCAACAACTACTGTTTTCAACTTGGAAAAATGGATAAATAACTGCAGAGGCAAAGACATTTGGTGCTGGATTTATCATGTAATTACTTTACCATGTCTCCAAGATGACAGAGTACTTCAAGGCTGGATTACAAAGTTTCAGAACTGAATATGACTGCACAAGAGCCAAAGCTGTAAGGGTACAACACTAGTATTAGCAGTAGCTTAGCGTTGGTCCTTCCTGCTTGGCTTACTTAGGGGCAAACCCCGTCACAGTTTCAGCAGCTGGGAAACAGCAGGGGTTTTTTTTTTGGTCTTGAGAAGCTGTAACGTTTATTAACTGACACACTGTAACCTGCATTGTGCATTTACTCCCAGGATGACAACTTAGAGTTAAGTTAAGTTTCTGCTCCACTATGACCAGCATCATCACTTGCCTGCTGTTTGCTTTCCCTCACTTGTACACTGCACACAAATCAGCACTGCCCTGGGCAATATGTTGCTTTTTCACAGCGGTAAGTAAAATTCATACCGTCACAAGCCTAGTCTGCATATGGTGGTGTTTTATTTTGAAATTTACTGGATTCCCTATGCATTTGTTGTGTCTGACCTCTTGCCTGCTCGATCTGCTCTGTGCAGCTTGACATGCTGTCTGTCAAAAATAGACTCTTCTCAAGCCCTTCTGGTGGAATCATAACCATTGTCTAGAATGGCTGCGATTAGCCCTGGCAGCTCGTAGCCAGAGCATGGCGTAGTGATGCCCAGTGATATAAAGCAGTCAGGCCTAAAAAGTCTGGAAAAAACAGCTCTCACTATGTAACACTATTATATTACACATAGGTTTTAAAAAAAAACTGACTCAAACACATGTATACTGCTGTACTTAGATTTTGTTCACTGCTTACATTTCTATGGTTATTCAGATATGATTCTTTTCATTTATTTATTTATTTTGTTTTCACGAAATGGTATTGGATCGGTAGACGGTAACTGCCACTACACAAAGTTAAGGTATGAGAATCGTTATTTGGAAGGAAAACAATGTCTTTGGAAGATATATGTTTTTCACTTAAGGGTCTTGATTCTGAGACTTTCTAGTCCTGTCATTCCGTGGGAAACTCTTGTGCTGCTGCAATACACCAGAACACCCTGCTCCCAAATCCAGGATGAAAAATAGCTGATTCACTTTTGCTTCACATCATTGGACAGCCAGACACTGTGAGCCTTGTTAGCTCTGACACACTGACCCCAGCACATGCTCAATCACGTGCACACCCACTCATTTATCACTGAAATATTTTTGTCATTTCCATTTCAAAGTGGCAATACAGATCTTGTAACTAAGCTTTTATATATTTACACTGCTATAACCTGGAGTCCTTGAATACAACATGTACTCATTTCACCATTTTTGTAGCATTAAGGGAACTGTATTTCACTGCATTGCTTTTTTCTCTTTTTTTCTTAAAGTAAAGTTCTATTTTTTCTTGTTTTGTGTTTGGCACGCAAATAAAATCAAATTGATTAGCAGCAATGACTGCTGATGTTTAAGAAAAGAAAAAAACATGCTTGAGAGTAATAAAATCCACCTGTTTACAAAAAGCAGGAACACTTGAACAACATAAAATCCGGAAAGTGTGAAAATAAAAACCACAAGTTAATTGACTTCACACACAAGCTATTACCTAAAGAGCGTAGTCAGTTTGCAGACTGCATGTGTGTGTGCGCTGCAACTGAACACAACATTGGAGCCACAATGGAGGCTGGGGAGACCTCATATGACCTGGAGCTGAGCAGGAAGTGACGCAGAGGTTTCACTCTGCCTGTGACGAAACCAAGACACAATCCACTTGGTGTTCAGAGCATAACACTCGACTGCAGTTGCAGGCTGCACAAAGAGGCTGAAGGAAACATCATCCTTATTAAATGTCTTGCATACTGTCTTGAAGGAGAACAACATAAGGCATGGAGCTTGCAAAAAAGGACAGAAAGGAATGAAAAAGACAATGAAAAAGACAGGCAAAAAGCTAAAAAATAAATGAACATTCATGAACAAGACTGAAAAAAGCCAGGGCCAGTAGGAGCAGAGGGAATAAAAAGTGTTGCTCTGGTCGTTCACTGGGTTGGGCTGGGTGTTGGGTTACTGTACGTGCACAAATACAAATGATGAGTCACTTCCTAAAACATACAGGGGCAAGTTCACGCACACAACTTTAAATATAGACTCATTATACCCAAATTCACAGCAGGTCCACCACTCTCTTTTAAGTCCTGACCAACACATAGACATGTAGTAATTCATGACAAATTATTACTGTTTTTTTCTCCATAGCAACATTTCCATGACCTTTCTCCCAAAGCTCTGAGAGCAAAGAAAACGGATCATTTTTAAAGAGAACTGTAGTGAAGCCCGCCCCCCGTCCCCTTTTTTGCCTCTCTCTGCTGGTCCCGTGTGTGCGTTCATGCACACGCCTAGGCCTGCTCCCTTTAACATTTTCTCAGAATTTTTGTCATCTTAAAGAGCACTAATTACAGGCTTAAACATGCGGGCAACTGTAAAGTACACACACACACACACACGCACACACACACATATGCACTCCCACCCTCCCAACTCAGTCAGCAAGTGAACATAATTAGAGACTTGAGAAAGCTATGAATGAGTGGGGAGAAGGGGGGGGGGGGTTGGAGGAGAGGAGATTAGAAGAAGATGAAGAAGTTTATCTTCAGAGTTGAAGATCAGGGAGGAACTTCATGCTGACTTCTTGTAGTTTTCACTTTTAGACCACAGTTTCTTCATTGGAGTTGAAGCTTTTTACGCAACATCAACCAGGCCTGGACTAGCCATTAGGAGAACACTGGGGGTAATTTCCATTGACATGGCCAGCTGATTCGCCAGGTCAGGCCAGTCAGGGAAAGACACTAATATTTTTAAGCACTGAGCAATCAAGCGCCTAACTTTGGTGGGCGGGGGGGTTGCAATGGTTTTTGGTAAAACTCATAGGAAGCTATGATGATTGGTCAACTTAGCGGAAAAGTTGCAGAAATTGCACAAAATTACAAGATTGAATTGAATTGGCTGGTTGGTTGATTGGTTGAATTTGCGTTAATTGTTGCGATCACCACTTTGCAACTTCTGGGAGGGACTGTCTCATCATGCAATACGGTGTTTCGTAGAATATTGAACCAAAAGGTGCAAAGAAAACAAAATGTTTGGTGACTTGAAATGTTCTGTTGATGAAGGCTCGCAGTATGGCGATAAAACTTGGTGGCCACAGGGGCCCACCTACATGGAAAATTTGGTAGCCACAGAGTAACTTTTTGTGTCCATGGGCCATCAGCCATGGTTAAAGTTGAACCATGCCGGTGTTAATAAAATACTAAATAAATTGAATCAAAGAGAAAAAAAATCATATCACATCAACCCCACGTTCAGTCAATGCATGGAGAGTCCATGGCCAAGCATTGTGGAGAAAAAATGCAAAGAAGGCAAGAAAGAGAAAAGATGGAAATGAGCACATTTAAAGGAGAAAAAGCATGGAGGACACTGCAATCTTAAAATTATAAATATGTTCATGAGTAAGGGACCTCTGATTTTTTAAAGCCTTTTTTATATTAGTACAACGTGACCTGCAGAACCAAAAGCTTGCTTGACACAAGTAATCCTAATCCTAATGCCTTTATTGTTGCCAAAGATATGTTATCAAGCAGTGACTGTTTAAAAACTCCTCCTTGCATGACAACAGCCAATTAGCAATTCCAGTATTCACTAAATTAACTGTTTCAGGACATCAATGCTTGTTTAAAGACAGAAAAAATATATTATTGTCATGACTGAAACACTGTTCATTTTTGAGGCACATTAACTAACTGCTGTCTTTCCATGTTGAAAGCAGGTAAAACAAAGCTCAAAGTGCAGACCTATGACCACATACATACATGGAAAGAAATCAAAATCAAACATGGAGGATGATGATGATGCACCAGTGGAGATACAATGTGAACCGCCAAGGTTAAAGTCAACTTGTGTCTCAGTTCTGGATTTCACACACACAAAACAAACAAAAGCTTGTTGGCTAATCTCTGCTAATGCCATATGGAGCTGAATGCTGAGTAAGAAGAAGTTGCCTGTTTATCTGTCAACTGACTCTGGGCACACGCCTGTGAAGTCTGTTCAGAAACTAAAACTTTGAACTCTTTAGAGATACATCTTCTTTCAATAAACATCTTACTTGTCAAACATCATTGAAGGTAAAAAATCAAATATGCAATATGTCGCATGATACTGTAACAGGAGGCCCTTGCTGCTTCTAATCTCTAGTACTAATTATTCACCTCCTGGGTTTAATTCCCGATTAGGGTCATTAAAACAGTGACACACTACTTCAAGGTTTGAGAACCAACTGTGCGATAAAAAACATAAATAAATTTTCAAATTAATTGATTACAATGTATTTGAACTAAAGGTATGTCTTTTGTTTCTATTGATGATTGCCAACAAAGTTACAAAATATTCAAAGGCCCTCTAAAAAAAATCTGTTTTCTTAATCAGCTTGAGGGTCCTACCTGAATATAAAATGCTTGATATGCTCTTATAATATTTTTAGGAAGAAGTAAATCAAACTGAATCAAACCGTGGAAAGAATGGGAATTACATCTTTCTTTGTTCACTGAAAAATCTAAATCACACTGGAAATTTCTGGATGTTTGTTGGATTATATTGTTGTACCCCAAACAATCAGAATGCAGTTCATCTCGGCAGCTGAAGTAAATTGGAAATCAGAGCTTCCTTGAATGCACCAACAAGAAAGAGGCTTCAAATCATCAGATTGCAGCTATGTTATCATGTGACAATAATGTACCTTTGACAAAATATAAAGGAAAGGAAAAAGTCACATGCTGGATTAAGATCAGTGGGAGAGTACTTGCCATGATTGCCCACCTATGAGAGGGTATTAACTTTGTAGCAAAGAGGTTACAGGTTCAGTGTTCAACATTCAAGATGTTTATTCTCACACTGGTTGTACGAATACAACCGTGTGAAAAACTTTGGCCAGAATGCTCTGATATAAAAAATGACCGTAAGTAAGTAACAGAACAACAAGTAAGTAATAAAACACAGAACAATAATAATAAAGTAATATAAAAAAATATACAATAAGATGTGCATTTTTAAAAAATAAAATATATAATACTGAAGAGGACAAATATTGGCATATATACATGTGCACTAATATATAGCAGATAAATGTATACAAAGCAGTGAAGGTTGCGTATTGCACAGAGTTTATATTACACTTATGTGTGGGTGACTTATGTGCGTGTATGTGCATCGTTTACTGCATATAGTTATTGTAAAAATGTGTAAGATTTAGTGGGATTTATTGGCAGAATATGGCAGAAAGGGAACACAATATTCAGAAGTTTGTTCTCGTTAGTGTATAATCTATTGAAAATAATTATTGTTGTGTTTTCATTACCCTGTAATGAGCTGTTTATATCTACAGAGGGAGCAGATTTTCCTCCACAGAGACTGCCATGTTTCTACAGCAGCCCAGAATGGACTAAATAAAAATGAGCTCAAGACAGGTACTTTTGCAAGTTTTGCAGCCTCAGTAGGTTCTCCTACATGCTTGGAAGGGGAGGGAGAGGTGAAGTGTTTACAATCTGCATGCTCACTGCTAGATATCACCAGTGTTGAGCAGTGACATGTTACTGTAATATCATTACTTTTCTCAGTAACAAGTAGTGTAAGGATTACAATTTTCAAAAACAGTAATTATATTACAGTTACAAATTCAAGTAACATTGAGTTACTGCATTACACACTTTGTTGGAGGTAGTAGTGATGTGCAGATGGGCTATGAGGTCATTCTAACCCAAAACCAAACGTATTATTTTGTCCAATTTCGAGATCTGCACCTCTACCCATCTCTGCAGGCTATCTTACCTTTTAAATGATGTCAAGCTTTCCAGGTGATTTTTTTAATTGTATGTTGTATTGATGTATGCATGTATGAGTGTTTTCTTTGGCAGTTTACTACTGATTGGAGAAGTTTCTTTCAGTTTCATTTCTATGCATGCAGTATGTCATTGCTGCAAATATGCAAGGCATTCAAGCAGCAAAACTAAAAACTGTAGTTATAAACTTGACAGGACAGAGGAAACTCTGCAGTAGAGCTGCAACAATTAATCCATTATTAAATTAATCACCAACTATTTTGATCATCAATCGAGTATTTTTTCAAAGAGAAAAAGTCAAAGTTCTCTAATACCAGCTTCTTAAATATGAATGTATGTTTCTTTTCTCCACTCTGACAGTAAACTGAATATCTTTGGGTTGTGAGTAAAACATGACATTTGATTATGTCATCTTAGGCTTTTTACCATTTTCTGAAACTTTAGAGCACACAACTATAATCGATTAATTGAGAAAATAATCTACCCATTTATTGACTATGAACCGATGAATACAGTTGCAGCCCTATTCAGCTGACACAGTAAATCTTCTTTTAAATAATAAAAGAAGTTATGCTGCATAAAGACGCACACGGCCCCTCTCTCTCACTCTGGGGAGCCGCACTCTTTTTCCCATCCATGACCTACCCGCTATTAATCACAATGTTCACTTTAATCAAGTGCAGTGTCCATGGTTGTTACTGCATTTTGCAGTTTTTGTTACCACCACAGCCAACATCTGGAAAGCTAACAACAAAAGCTTGCTGGATGTTAACAGTTCACTGGATCAGCAGTTCAACTTTGGAGTGCAAAAAGGGCTCCAACAACAAAGTAATACAGTGACAATAACGAGTAACGTAACTAAATTCTTGTGATACCAAGTAGTAAATAAAGTGATATTTTTATTTTCTAAAGGAGTAATATGTAAAAAGGAACTTATTATACTTCCTGAGTAACTTGCCCAACACTGCATGCCACAAAATCCTACACACTGGTCCTTTAAATCTTGCAAAACCACCCCACCTGACCCCTTAAAGTGACAGTCGGCCCAAACTGTATCACAACTAATAACTCTTGTTTTTTTTTAATGTAATTTTGTTGATGCATATCTTATTTGCAAGCCTTTAACATGAAATTCTCATCGTTTTTTTTTTTTTACACTTTGCCAGACTTTTCAAAACTTTCCTGCTCTATTTACAACTCTCTGTAACTCTATATCATCAGACTGTTCATCACGACCTCTCTTGATCCCCCTTCCCTGTCTGTTTGCATCTCTCTACCTCTATTTTTAGCCCTCTCTTTCCAGATTAGGGGTCTATTTATAGACCCCCTTATGTTGTCCAATAAGAGGGCTCTCCATGGGAGAATGGCAGCATCACAAGGATTCACACACCTCCCACTTGGCACTGAGCCCAACCTCCCTCTCCTCCCACTCTCTCTCTCTCTCTCCCCCATCAAGTTCATCCCACCCTCTTCCTCCACTCTTGCTTTCTCCTCCCATCCCATCCCACTGTTCTGCTCCTCCTTTCTGCCACTTTCCCCTCCCACCCACCCATCTATACAGGGTGGCTCCTGGCAAAGAGCCCACAGCTTCAGTGGAAACTTTACACACAGGAAAGAGCCTCGTGTCAATCCCCCCACAGCCTGACAGAGACTGTTTGAAAACTGCCTCCCACTTACAAAAGGAGACAGTATGGAATCAGTAAAGACAAAAAATCTACAGTGAGCTACCCAGACACACTAAAATAACCACGCGTCAAACTGTGTTGCATTCATAAACACTACAATCCCCTGATAAAGTGAGAAATA